>JAODAL010031184.1:0-48804 GCA_025379985.1 Phyllomedusa bahiana | reverse complement strand
ATTTTTTCCTGGATTTGATATATCTGCTGTAATTTTGTTAATTATCATTGTCAAGGCTTGAAGATAATATTAATCCCTTTCATGGCCAATGTGGTAGATACTAGTTGTATGTAGGCTCTGCAGAAATTTTAAGGATTTCATGCAGTTACATTTTTTACTCACAGGAGTCTTTTCTGATCGGAGTTGTTCACTTTCCTTTTTCTTCTCCATCTGCTCCAGACCATTATGATGACTTCTCCCGGCTACGACTCATCTCTGCAGAATTTACCACACAAACATTTTAGAATCCTCACTTTTCCAGCACATATTTACCTACCTATCCACCTACTGGGGGTATGAAAGAAAAGCCAGGTGTCTGCTGTGGGGGATGGGGAGTCATCCATTATTCCTTTATGAGCCCCCATAAGGTAGGTTTATAGCTCCCCTCCCAGTAGGTAGGTATAAGGTTATATGTCCCCCAGTAGGTAGGTATAAAGGTTATATGTTCCCCAGTAGGTAGATACTGTATGTAGATAATAGGGTCCCCAAGTCTGTAGATAGGTAATAGGGCCCCTACTACATAGATAAGTTATAGGGCCCCCATTATATAGATAGGTAATAAGGCCCCTAATATTTAGATAGGTAATAGGGCCCCCAGTATATAGATAGGTAATAAGGCCCCCTAATATTTGGATAGGTAATAGGGCCCCCAGTATATATAGATAATAGGGCCACCAGTTTATATTGATAGATAATAGGGCCCCCAGTATAGATAGGTAATAGGGCCCCCAGTATATATATATACACACACAGAGAGAGATAGATAGCTATATAGATAGATAATAGGGCTCCAAGTATATATATAGATAGATAATAGGGCCCCCAGTACATATACTTACCCCAGTATATAGATAGGCAGGTAATATGGCCCCAATTATATAGCTAGGCAGGTAATACGGCCCCCAGTATATAGATAGGCAGGTAACATGGCCCCCAGTATATAGCTAGGCAGGTAATATTGCATGTATAAAATAAAAAAAATACCAGTACTCACCTTCTCTCAATCCCTGAAGCTCCCGCTGGGCTCCGTCTTCTTCCCGGCGCAGGCCGGAGCAGGAAGTACTCAGCGGAACAGGAAGCGCTCGCTCTCTGCTCCACGGAAGCTTTTACGATGTAGTCCAGGGGAACACCACAACTGCTTGAAGAGATCATTGGCGCTCCAAGGTCCACAGTAGTGGCCTGGAGCCCGGCGAGGTTCAGGACACTGTCAGTTTTATCTGTGGCTTATGCCCCGGATAAAACTGCCTAGCGATGCCCCTGGTCTAGGTGCAGAGACCGGCAGGCTTCCTGCACTCAGTAATGTCATCCAGCTTCCCCACTCTAAATTCACTTTATCCCTGCTTTAAAGCCCCCTCCCCTCCAGTCCCCACTCTAACCTACTTCTCCCACTCTCAATAAACCTTCCCCCACTCTTAACACCTCCTCCCCCACTCTGAAGACCCCCTCCCCCTCTCTTACCCACTTCTTCCACTCTGAACACCCAAGATGCTGTCAGAACACAAAAACAAGGAGACTGGGATCAGAGTTATCTCTGGTCACTGCTGTTGAAGGTAACTAACAGCCAGCACCTGCCGTGTATGTTGTGGGCCCAGCTTCTACGCCCTCTGCATACTTGCATCACCCTTCTGATAGACAGAGGTAGGTGCACTAGTCAATTGCCTACCTCTGCCGACCTGTCGTTTGGCCCTGATTTTGGTCTTTGTCAGACCATGTAACCCTATGGGTACATTTAGCATATTTGTTGAGACCTAAATAGGTTGTGCACCTAGACATAGACCTGTGCACGAAACCCTCCCGATGTTGCCGTGGCCCAACGTAGGGTTGTGCCTTTCCAGAAGTGTTAGAGATGCCTGTGTCCTAGATCACATCTCTTCCCACTGAGCTGAACCTCAGCCTGGTTCCTTGTTTTTCCAGTTTCCGTTCCTGTTCTAGTTTGCTCTAATTTCCTTAATTGAACTTTCTATTTAACCTCAGCCTTGCACTTTCCTCCTTGTGCTCTCAGACTCCTGCCCTGCTGCTTACTGACTTCTGTTGTGCATCGATTACTGGCTTCTATCTGACTATGCTCCTGTCTGTTCCTCAGATACTGACGCTGCTCTATTGTGCACCAACTACTGGCTTCTATCTGACTATGCTCCTGCCTGCTCCTCAGATACTGACGCTGCTCTATTGTGCACCAACTACTGGCTTCTATCTGATTACTGGCTTCCATTGGACTATGCTCCTGCCTGCTCCTCAAATACTGACGCTGCTCTATTGTGCACCAACTACTGGCTTCTATCTGACTATTGGCTTCTATCTTACTACGCTCCTACTTGCTCCTCAGATACTGACGTTGCTCTATTGTGCACCAACTACTGGCTTCTAACTGACTATTGGCTTCCATCGGACTATGCTCCTGCCTGCTCCTCAAATACTGACGCTGCTCTATTGTGCATCGACTACTGGTTTCCATCTGACTGTGCTCCTGCCAGCTCCTCAGATACTGACGCTGCTCTACTGTGCACCAACTACTGGCTTCTATGTGCACTGACTACTGGCTTCTATCTGACTATGCTCCTGCCTGCTCCTCAAATACTGACGCTGCTCTATTGTGCACCAACTACTGGCTTCTATCTGACTATTGGCTTCTATCTTACTATGCTCCTACCTGCTCCTCAGATACTGACGCTGCTCTATTGTGCACCAACTACTGGCTTCTATCTGATTACTGGCTTCCATCGGACTATGCTCCTGGCTGCTCCTCAAATACTGACGCTGTTCTATTGTGCATCGACTACTGGTTTCCATCTGACTGTGCTCCTGCCAGCTCCTCAGATACTGACGCTGCTCTACTGTGCACCAACTACTGGCTTCTATGTGCGCTGACTACTGGCTTCTATCTGACTATGCTCCTGCCTGCTCCTCAAATACTGACGCTGCTTTTTCTACTTGTGCACCAACTACTGGCTTCTATCTGACTATTGGCTTCTATCTTACTATGCTCCTGCCTGTTCCTCAAATACTGACACTGCTCTATTGTGCACCAACTACTGGCTTCTATCTGATTACTGGCTTCCATCGGACTATGCTCCTGCCTGTTCCTCAAATACTGACGCTGCTCTATTGTGCACCAACTACTGGCTTCTATCTGACTATTGGCTTCTATCTTACTACGCTCCTACCTGCTCCTCAGATACTGACGCTGCTCTATTGTGCACCAACTACTGGCTTCTATCTGACTATTGGCTTCTATCTGACTACGCTCCTGCCTGCTCCTCAAATACTGACTCCAAACCAGATCCAGACCATTTCAGAATAATCTCACCCAACAATGGAGACCACCTTGAGGCAAGAAGTGGCTGAGCTCCAAGAATTTGGTCCCACTTACCCCAAAACATTTTTCTAAGTTCCAAACCCTTTTGCTGAATCAACAAAAAGAAATATCAAAGCTGCAAAGGCAACTACTGGATAAGCGCAACTCTGGCTCAGACTCAAATACCTGCATGCCGCTGCCATCAAAATTCAATGCAGATCATCACCATTACCGAGGACTCCTTAACTCCTTACCGACATTGGATGTATGAGGACATCCTAATGCCAGCAAGGGGCCTTGTAGCGGAATCACAGAGCGATCCCGCTACATAGCCATCGGGAGTTAGCTGCTAATTACAGCTAACACTCAGCAGTTACAGCGTGGGACAGAGCCACCGCCGTCCCTTGTTGTTTAACCTCCTAGAGGCGCACCGTTCCTCATTGCAATCAGGACATCAGGGGTGAAATCGTGGGGTTCCGATCAGTTGACATGAGATCTGGGAGCTTCCATAGTCACCATGTTTTTGATTTCTCTACTTCTGTCTACACGTAAATTAGGCTGTAAAAATGATTGCTCCCCCTAGTGGTGTAAGTTAAAGTAAAAAAAAAAATGTTTTAAAGTGTAAAAAAAATAAAAAAATATTAAAAGTTCAAATCACCCCCCTTTGTCATTTTACAAATAAAAAAATAATAAAAAAGTTCCCCATATTTGGTATCACCACGTCCGAAAAAGTCCGATCTGTTAGCATATAACATTATTAATCACCGTACACTGAACACTGTAGAAGAAAAAAAATTCCAAACGCCAAAATTGCTGTTTTTTGGTCATTTCACATTGGAATAAATGTAATAAAAAAAGTTACATATATTCCAAACTGGTAGCAATGAAAAGTACAACCCGCAAAAAATGCAGCATCACCCACGTCCGTAGGTGTTAGTACAGAAAAGTTATTGGTCACAGAAAATGGGGCCGCGGCGCAAATTTCAAAAATGGAAAATGTTTGGAATTTTTTTAAGGTACCAAAACATAACGGAAACCCTACATGCTTGGTATTGGCAGATGCGTATCAACCTGTAGAATACAGATAACACATCATTTTTACCAAAGATTGAACGCTGTAAAAACAAAAACCCAGCACACATGGCGCAAGTACTTTTTTTCACATTTTGCCCCATTTAGAATTTATTTGCGGTTTCCCAGTATATGCAATGGTACGATGAATGAAACCATAAGAAAGTGCATCTTGTCCTGCAAAATAAAAGCCCTCATATGTCTATGTAGATGGAAAAATAAAAAAAAGTTATGACTCTGGGAAGCGGAGAGGGAAAAATGAACATGACAGAAAAAAAAGCCTGCGTCAGGAAGGGGCTGTTAGGGTGGTCTCTCAAAGGGACCCTCTCAGGTATATTGGATGGTAGCCAGATTGAATAGAAGAATCAGTCCGGACTGTTGAGGCTCACAAAGACACAGACACAAGAAGTATCTGAACCAAGAAGCACACTTTAATCATAGAATTACCACCTATTTATACCTCTTAGTTGGGGCGTTCCTCTGTCTTGTATAAGCATTACACAAATATTACATGTTATCTTGTACAAAGTCCTATAACCCATCTGTCACATAGGTGCCATCCTCACCTAGCATTACAACAGGAAAATCAATACTTTATTACAGGTAAAAATCAATACTTAATTGAGTCATTAGTAGAAATGGGCGAATTGTTCAAAAATTCGATTCGCCGACTTCGCAGAATTTTCTGACAATTTTCGGGACGAATCGCGTTAAAAAAACAGCTATTTCCAGGCTGCACAGAGCCTGCAGGGTGCTGTAGAACGTTGTGCCATGCTTTAAATAGCAGAGGGAGCTTGGTTTGGTCTTCATACAATGTTGTGTTTTAGTATGACACGCACATGACTCCCGCCACTCTTAGAATCGCTTCACTATAAAATTCCCTGGGCACTTACGAGGGCAAAACTGACCAAAAACCTGAAGCGGGAATTCAGCCTGATAAAGTCATGGCAGCGCCAGCTGGAAAAAAAACAAGCTGAGAACTCAGGTGGCAACATCAGTGACAGAGTGTGGAGGTGACGGCAGCAGCCACAGCAGCAAGAGGTCAGACAGTGGCACAATGACATTCTGGAGGTGGCAAAAACAGGAGTAGGCCACAGAGTGGCACAATGACACAGTGTGGAGGGCACGGCAGCAGCAGAATGAGGTCATAGAGTGGCACAATGACAGAGTGTGGAGATGGGTGGCAATACCAGTCCCTGGTAAAGATGGTTGGTGGCAGATGGAGAAACTTTCAGCAGATGTGTGGCATCAGGCGGGTGGCGGCATCAGAATAGTGGCTGAGGCAGGTAGTTTGAACCCAGACTCATTTCTCACAGTTTGGGTGAGGCGTCATGGCTGATGTAGTCTGATGCCTAAGGCATTGGTGTGTGGAAATCCTGGCCGATCCACGCCTGATTTATCTTGACAAAGGTCAGTTGTTCCACATTTCCCATGGACAAGCGGGTTCTCCTTGGGGTAACGGCCCCCCGCCGCACTGAACCCCCGCTCTGACCCCCCACTACTGGCTGGGCAGGACAGCTTCTCCACTGCAAACTCGGCAAGTTGCGGCCACACATCCAGTTTGGCTGCCCAGTAGTCCAGCGGATCTTCTAACTGGGATGGCAGAGTGCATCTGGACTGAGAGATGATGGCAAAGAGAAACAACTCCCTTCTGCAGAGGTGGTGGAGCCTTGACTGGCTGCAATGGCATGCGTGCCACTGGGCGCTGCTGCTGCTGGTGTTGCGGCGGCACGATGGACCACCACCTCTGAGCCACGTTTCTCCCAGGCCAGCGGATGGTGACGCTGCATGTGTTGACGCAGGGCCGTGGTGCCAACGTTAGCTCCCTGGCCACGCTTCACTTTCTGCCCACAGATTCTACATATACCCATATTCGGCTCCTCTGGTGTCTTAGTAAAGAACTGCCACACCGCCGAGTATCGGATTTTACCGCCAACGCTCCGCACTGAGTGATTACTACCGCCGCTGCCTCGCTGAGCCCCTGTGCCGCTACGTTCTTGGACCTGCGAAGTGGGTTTTCTACCCTGTGGCCGTTTGACTCTCGACCTCACATTGCTGCTAACCTGCTGACTCACGGCCACACAACCCACTCGCTGGCTGCGCCGCTGCCTGACGCGCAAGCTGACGCCCTCTTCTCCTGACGATGATGAAGCCCTTGCCTCACCCGGCTCCCAAGTGCGGTCGGCTACATCATCATCGATTTGTGTTTCATCCTCACTGCTGTCCTCATCACCGGTCTTGGTATGCAGAGGCTGACCCCTCACAACATAACCTCCCATGCCACTCTCCACATCTATACTTTGCCACCTACTGCAAGAAGCAGGGGATATTGGCCCCATTTCTTCGCTGCAAAGTAGCTGCTGACTGCCCTCCGCAAATTGTTCATCCTCGCTATATAGTGGCGCTGAGCCCAGACCACATAGTAGATCTCTGGCTGAGGAACCGGATGGGACAGAGGCGGGTTGAGGACGGGTGAGGGCCGCTGACCCGCTCCCAGGCCATACCAACTAAGGGTTGTGGCTGACATTCCCACCGACTCTTGGCTGGGGTTGTTAGATGTCATCTGGGAGGAAGTGGATGACCTAGTCAACCAATCAAGAACCATTGGGTTGCTGAACAACACACAGCCGCTAGATGACCGAGTGACCCCTGCTGCGACGTCCCCTTACTGTGCTGCGACCTGGCCCTGTTACAGGAATGTTTGTGCCTCTGCCACTCGCAGGTGAAGAGCCTGCCACCTCTCTGTCTGACATACTGTTTGTTCTAAAATGTACAGACACTGTTTGATGATGATATCTGTATATGATAAATACACACCCTGTATTTGACTCCAAATGAACCCACTAACAAGCTTGGGTAACCCTTGGATATAAATTGCGCTCCACAAATGGGCAGGAAAAATTGACTTGTATGTGCCGTTTAAAAACTATGTGTATTTTACTGAATATAAAAGCACAAACAGTCTTAATTAACCTTCGGATATGATTTATGCTACAGACAAAATTTCTTCTGTGACGTTGAAAAACAACGTTTCTTTAACTGAGTACAACTGCAAAAAAATACTTAGTTAACCCTTGGATGTAAATTGCCCAAAAGAAATGAGCAACCACAAATGACCAGCTTTGTAGCGTGTTACAATGGCGTGTATTTTACGGAACACAACAACAGAAAAACTCGTAATTAATTTTCGGATATGAATTATGCTACAGCCAAAATTTCTTCTTTGGCGTTGAAAAACACAGTTTCTTTCAGTGACCACAACAGCAGAAAAACGCTTAATTAACCCTTGGATCTAAATTGCACAAAAGAAATGAGTAACCAAAAATTGGTGGTATTTGGATTGTAAAAACGCTGTTTCTTTAACTGAATACAACAGGAACAGGCTTAGATAACCCTTGGATATTCAATGTGCTGTGAGCAGATAGCATTAAAATGTATATGCAGCTAAAATGGACGCACACTGGACTTCAGTTCCAATACCTCACAAAATCAAAATGTAAGAGAAGCAGTCTCTGAGACAAGCTGTGACACCCTCCCAAAAATCGCTGTATAAAAGTGAGTTCTTTAGTATAAGACATCATAAGCAGCAGCGGCAGCACCTTCCCTACACAGCACAGTGAGAGGAGTGTGAGCTGCCAGCGTCGCTCCCGGACTTATACAGTGCGGTGACGTCACAGAACCCATGTAACGCCATGTGCTCGCAGCCATTGTGTCAATTAAAAACACGCTTCGTTCCCGCGAATCACCCCAAACTTCGACTTCGTTCAGAATCAAAGTTTTCCTGAAATTCTAAACGAATTCCACTTCGTTAGAATCGATTTGCCCATCTCTAGCAATAATCCGTTTGTTTAATGGATTTTGCCGCTAATAAAATTATTTCGGTTTTGCTGCTAAAAATCCGTTTAGAGCCAAAATCCGTAAAAAAAAGGATTTAAGCAACAAAAGCAAGATACCTTTATTAGCGCCAAAATCCGTAGAAATCTGGACTTTGGTGCCAAAATCCATGAAAAAACATATTTTTGCCAACAAAAGCAAGTAAACGTTATCAGCACCAAAATTAGTAAAAAAAATATTTTTGCAACAAAATACGTAAAAAAAAAAGGATTTTTAGTGGTAAAAGCGCTGTAGGGTGTAGTCACATCCAATGGCTTAATTGATGCAGACATCAAAAACCAGACTTGAAGACAAACAAAGAATACAAATTACAGAGAGAAACGCAAATCTCGGCAAAAACTGACATTTTTTCAGCAGCTTTTGACAGCCAGTGGACAAAAAACTCGCATTTTTGGGATTTGGTTTTCAGGTCGCTTTTGGCCATTGCAGTATAGACATAGCCTAAAGTGAGTTGTGCCACATGTTTACCATTCACCCAGGTAAAAGGCTACATCTCTAGTCATTAGTATCAAAGTCTATTAGAAACTGCAACTAAAGCAAACAATTAATAAAAAGGTTAACTTGACATAGCTACAAGTTATCGGATCCCTGACTTTCTTATTTAACCATTTCTATCCTCAACGGGGCTAATGCCATATTTATTTCCAAATGCAGACGGTTCTTTTTCTAGTGATAGAAAAAAAAAGTGCTTTTCATCATCAATCTTCTGACACACGAAGCTCTTGCATGAGCCTCACCAAAGAACTGTGATCTCCTCAATGACTTGGATACCTTTATCACTGCTATGGATCAAGGTTTTGAAGACCCAAGTCGTTTGGCCACAGCTGAGACCAAATTGTATAATCTTCCATAGCAGAATTTTGGCGCGGGGTAGCTGACACCACATGGATTTTAGCAGCCCAGAGTAGTCAATGAGGGCTAGGAAAGGATGAACTTGCTCTTGTCCCCTGATGGGCCCCTGAGACCCCTGATAATTTGGAGAACTTTACTTATAAATTCATCTGAGACTACCTTATTATAGAAAGAAAAGACTGCAGTTATCTGAAAACAATCCGACCTCCTCCTTCAGTCGATCAGCATTTAAAGGGGTTGTCTCACTACAAGGATTACTTTTTATGTTAAAGATCTTGCAAAAACAAGTCACTTTGCAATATATGTCCATTAACAGTGTCCTATTATCTATTCCTAGATATCCCCTCTTGTATGGGCTGCATCAGCTCCTCAGGTTGCTATAGCTACAGACCTGTTTGATCTCTCCTGATAGGCTGCCAGCACTGGTAGCTATAGCTACAGACCTGCTTGTTATCTCCTGATAGGCTGTCAGCACTGGTCGCTATAGCTACAGACCTGGATTCTACTGCAGCCTAGTAGAAGCCGGTAAACACGCCCCTGAATTCAAAATGAAACAAAGAAAACAGGACTGAGGTGAGATCAATCAGGGTAGTGAGACAACCCCTTTAACACACAGCAAAAGACTGGTAGAGAAAGGACTGACAGAAGGAAAATAAAAAAGGACTTATTGATGTTTCACCGTTAACCCTTCATCTCCTCTCCTGCTTCCGAACCTGCAAAACCTCATGGGCGGCTCACTATAACATCATGGGAAGGAGTCTACAACCACCATCAGAGTGTGCCAAGTAGAAGTATCATCTGCCTACACCATACTGTTGGAAGTGGCCTTCAGTGAGATTTTGAATTGCATCTTGTCGCCTTGATGGTTTGAGTGGGCAACACCCCCTGTTTTACATGACACACCCTCTTTGCACAAAGCCACAGCCACTTGTCACATCTGTGTAATAGCTTTGGAGGAAAGCTGATAAAGGGATGTGATATCCTTCAGCTTTACTGGATGCTGGTTCTCCTAACCAGCATTCAAGCTGGATAACAGCTGGATTAACAGTGAAACATAAATAAGTCCTTCTTTATTTTCCTTCTGACAGTCCTTTCTCTAAAAGTCTTTTGCTGTGTGTTAAATGCTGATTGACTGAAGGAGTAGGTCGGATTGTTTTCAGATATCTGCAGTCTTTCCTTTCTATAATAAGGTAGTCTCTGATCAATTTATAAATAAAGTTCCTTCAGAGCCGAGCTACAATGTGGTCCCTCTGCACCTGGTGATGTCAGGGCAGCGTCTCATGATACTTTACCCTGGCACCACCACTATTTACAGAGCAACCCGCAGCCAGTATGAAGAATACTCAGGTGTATAAAGTGGTTTAGCTGCCATATAGCCTGAGGCTAAAACCGACCAAACATTGTCAACTTGTGTCTATGTTTTGGCCGCTTTTCAGCCATATGTACTGTACAAGTGTATATAGTGTGCGGCGCGTTTTTTGGAGCGTTTTTCGGAATGGTTTTTGCCCTGGCTGTTGATTTGTATGGATGGAAACCTTGTCAAAACCTCATCAAAAACCTCTTCTGAAGAAGCAAGTTTCAGGCGAGGTTTTGATGCTGTTTTGGTTGCTGACAAATCAGTGTCCAAAAGTGTCCAAATAAGCCGTATGAACATCCCCTAATAGGCATGGCCAAGAGTGTATTCTAAAAGTTACCAGTACTTGATATGGCTGGTACAAGTAAAATACCGGCACTGACCCCCTGGCAGTAAAACCATCCCTGCCTGTGGTTTACCAGATTGGTCGCAAACCTACTATAGCAGGAGATTTACCAACTCTTCAGGGAGACTGGGAGAACTCCCCCTTTTCAGGGAGTCTCCCTGACGATCGGGAGAGTTGGTAAGTATGGCCTTCATCAAGCCATAGGTCTCCCCCTTCATTGTAAGGCTATATTCACGCAGCATAATTGCGGTGCGTACAGTACGGCCGCAATTATGCCGGGAGATAGGGGAGTCACACTCATCAGTGCGTACTCCCGTGATGCAGGGAAGGGGTAGCGGCAGCCCATCGCCCCCTTGACATTCATTACTCATGGTGCGTATTCTCCGCAAGTAATTGACATGTCACTTATCTTCCTGCACGTACAATACGATTGTATTGTACGAGCGGGCAGAGGAGGCGTAATCCATAATTCTCTATGAGAACTGTGGATTACCGTAATTTCGACTTGTGTGAACATAGCCTAATGGCGCTGGGTGATCAAGAGAGGTATGGTGGACGTCAATAGCCACCGTGACTCCGGTAACCACGACTTCTATCCTCTCTGCTCCCCCTCCAGTCGCCAGGCCCGGACTGCCCATAGGGTAAACCGGGCATTTGCCAGCTGGGCCGCTGGGATCCAGGCCGCAGCATCGGCTCTGATCGCCTGCCGAGGGGGCTGGTGTTTCCTCCCCGGAAAGCCACAGCTACAAGGGCCGCAATCTATGACCGGACCCCTGTGCCAGAGGGCCGGGTCACAGACCCAGCCATGCAGCCATCACGTCCGCCGCCTGCACCGCACGGTGCAAGCAGTGGCCGAGGCAGAACAGCTGAGATCCTCTGATCCCGGCCGTTCAGCCCCCAGGAGGCCGCGGGGCAGGTGCGCGATGTGATGATGTCATCGCGCGCCTGCTCCCGCGGCCCGCACTCTGCTGCAAGCGCTCCCGGCTCTGGACCAGAAGAAGAGAGAAGAGGAGGGGGAAGGAGGAAACCAGGTAAGTATTACTATAATTATTTTTTTAAACTAATTACTGGCCCTGCCTGCCTACAAACTAGCCCTGCCTGTCTACAAACTAGCCCTGCCTGCCTACAAACTAGCCCTGCCTGCCTACAAACTAGCCATGCCTACCTACAAACTAACCCTGCCTGCCTGCAAACTAGCCCTATCTGCCTACAAATGAGCCCTGCCTGCCTAAAAACTAGCCCTGTCTGACTAAGAACTGGCCCTGCCTGCATAATTACTAGCCCTGCCTGTCTGAGAACTAGCCCTAGCTGCCTGAGAACTAGCCCTACCTGCCTAATTACTGGCCCTACCTGGCTAAGAACTGGGTAAATACTGGCCCTACCTGGCTAATTACCTGGGACAGCCCCAGATACCTGCTTTAGGAGGTCTTTATACTTACCTGCCTAATAGGGGGGCTTGAACACCTACCTAATGGAGGTCTTCCTATTTACATGCCACTTATATGACTTTTTTCATTTCTAATTTTTAGGGTCTAACATGCGCTGTTTGGGGTACAATTACTGTGTAGGGCCCCAAAAGGGGCACTATTACTATTTGGGGCTCTATGGATGGGGAGTTTGTACAGAGTTGGGAATTGATAGGAAAGTTTCGGTAAAGAGAGGAGTCTAAGATGTATTTGTGGTAAATTCTACAGGGACGAGTAGTGACTGGGAGAAGAAGACATTGCATGCTGTACTGGACGGAGAAAAAATGGAAAGGAACAACTCATCAGGGAAGACGTCATGGAGGTTTGGGCAGATGGAGAAGAAAAGGAGAAGAAGACAGAGATGACGTCTCCTGTGAGTCCCTGCTGTCAGGGGTAAGTTTACTTCTGTGTTGAGTCAGTGCTGTATTCATGTGATGGTGACCTGACTACTGGGGATGTGATTGGTGGGGTTGTAGGTTATGTTGGTGACCTGACTACTGGTGATGTGATTGGTGGGGTTGTAGGTTATGCTGGTGCTTGAATAGAGGCAGTGTAGGCTTGTCCCTGATTGTAAAGCGCACACCTGACTCTGTGATGAGGGGTTTCTCTGCACCACTATTTCTTTCTTGCTTGTGTGTAGGGGGCTCTCACACAGAGCGGTTTTGGTGCATTTTTGATGCGTTTTTTTGTGCAGAAATATTCAGCATTAACTGCTCTGCCTTTTTGCACAAAACCGCACCAAAAACACATAAAAAATGCACCAAAAATGCTCTGTGTGAAAGCACCTTTATAGTGTAGTTTATTTTAGAAAGTGGCGAGGTGCGAGAACAAGGGAAATTGTATGTGGGCTGGTGGGGGCTTTGTGCCAGGGCTGATTTTTATTCCCAGTCCGGCCCTGCCAATCGCCATTATAATAATAACATTGTAAACAGAGCAAGATTCATGCCAATTGATAGGGAGCCTGTTGATGGATCACCCTTATCATCTGGGCCTGTAACAAATGAAACAATCGGACTTCAAATCTGTATTGAACCTGATCAACACGAAACTATTAGTTTTCATCTAATTTCTTCTCCAAAGTTTCTGGTTATTTTAGTTATTTCATGGTTTGCTACTCAGAATCCTTTTAACCCCTTTCCAGCATTGGATGTATGAGTACATCCTAATGCCGGTAAGTGACTCTGTAGCGGGATCGCGGTGCGATCCTGTTAAACAGTCACCGGGTATTAGCAGCCAATTGCAGCTAAGATCTGCTGGTTACAGTACGGAATGGTGCTGGTGCTATTCCTCGCTCTTTAACTCCGTCTAAATCAATGACAAGCGGTGCCGTGCACCATTCCTCACTTTGATCAGGATGCCCTGAGGTGAAATTGCGGGTCCCAGATTGCTTAACATGGTAGCTGGAAACCTTGTGAAGGCTTCCATTGCCGCCATGTTTTCCATTTTGCTATTTCCGACCCCAGGCAGAAAGTGGTCAAACCACCATCTTTGTACACCCTAATGCATTGTATTACAATGCATTACGTTGTAAAAATTATTGTGCCCCCCTAGTTGTGAAGAACCCTAGGGGGACTCAAAGTTAAAGTAAAAAAAAATGTTTTCAAGTGTAAAAAAAATAAAAAAATAATAAAAAGTTCAAATCCACCCCTTTCGCCATTTTGCAAATAAAAATAAAAAAAATAGTGACACATATTGCCGCGTCTGAAAAAGTCCAATCTATTAAAATGTTATATAATTTATCCCATACGCTGAACACCGTAGAAAAAAAAATTCCAAATGCCAAAATTGCGTTTATTTTGGTCATTTCACATCCCCTAAAAATTGGAATAAATTTAATCAAAAAAGTCACATGCATTCCAAACTGGTAGCAATAAAAAGTGCTCTCCAGCTGGCAAAAAATGTCAGTAGGTGTTGGTACAAAAAAGTTATTGGTCGCACAATATGGTGCCGCTGAGCTAATTTCAAAAATAGAAAATGTTTTGATTTTTTTTTAAGGTACTAAAACATAACAGAAACCCTACATGTTTGTTATTGGTGGATGCATATCAGCCTGTAGAATACAGAGAACACATCATTTTTACCAGTGATTGAATGTCATAAAAGCAAAACTCCCACAAACATGGAGCAATTAAATTTTTTTCACATTTTGCCCCATTTAGAATCTTATTGCCGTTCCCCAGTATATTCTCTGGTAATATGAATAACATCATTAGAAAGTACATCTTATCACGCAGATCCAAAACACATTGCCCTACTCCCGCAGTTGATCACGTTTTATGTTTTTCTTGCCTACTGTTTTTTCTTAATTCGAGGTGTCTTCTGAAACGTAGTTAATAAATGCATGGAATATCTTTATGAACCATATCTACCTAATGTTACCTAGGTTACAGAATACTCTCTGTAATTGTGGTTTTCCTCTTTGATTCATTACAATGGCAATCTTCATGACATATGTAAAGAAGAGACCATCTACCTTACTATGTTTAACTTCTTTTGGCATACATTTAATGTTGTATGTGAACAGACACTTTTCAAAGCACATCGCTCTACTCATGTAGTTTATCACGTTCCACGTTTTCCTTGCATACTGTCATACTTAACTAGCGGCGACTTCTGAAATATAGTCAATGATTGTATGGAATACCTTTACGAACTATATCTGCTTACTGTTGCCCAGGTTGCAGAATACTCTGTTAGTGCATTTTTTTTTGTTATTCACTATAATGGCAATATTCATGACATATGTAAAGAAGAGAACCAGTTACCTTACCATGTTTAACCTCTTTTGGTTTGCATTTAATGTTTTATGTAAACAGAAATTTTCAATAAAAACATGTTGGAAAAAAAAGAAAGTACATCTTGTCCCACAAAATAAAAGCCCTCATATGTCCCTCATATAAAACAGTTATGGCTCTGGGAAGGCGAGGAGGGAAAAACAAATGTAAAAAAAAGGCATTGGCGTTAAGAGGTTAACAAGTGGAAATCAAGGACTGTTTCCCTCTGAGTACTGCAAGGACAATTGTCATAGAAATGTATCTGTCCGAAACAAATACAAGTTTCTGAGATATCTCATTAGAGACATGATAATTTGTCACCAGTTTAGTGATGTCTGCAGCAGGAAGAAAGCTGATCAATTACCTCCCCCATTTTCCTTACGATTGTCCCATCAAGTTGCTTCCTGGGGCCACCATTCTTTCTGGGCGAATTTACAATCTCTCTAAAGGAGAATTTAAAGTACTCAGAGAATACTTATATAAAAATGTAAAGAAAGGCTTCATTCAGCCTTCCTCATCCCCAGCTGGGGCACCTTTGTTCACTGTAGAAAACAAAAAGACTCACCCTTGAGGCTATGTATTGACTACAGAGACCTAAATAATATTACTATTAAAAATCGTTACCCTTTTCCCTTAATTCCCGAGTTGCTGGAAAGACTCTACTTGGCCAAGATTTTTTCAAACTAGACTTAAGAGGGGTCTACAATCTCATATGCATTTGTCCAGGAGATGAGCTGCATATAGGCAAACAGATTCAGACATTGTGAGAGCCTGATATAGCTTCTACTCAAATTACCTAATGCCAATCATAGGTAGTGTGATTAGGAGCTTGTTCTGGAGGCTTCACACAGAACCCCTGACCTTGTTGTGTGGTATCCAAATCAATAATATAGGCATATGCTCATATGAAAGAAATGTAACGGACACGAATGTCAATGGCAAATCTAGTTTATTCCAAGTAATACATCCCATCACTTTAAGGCGTAATCATGTTAAAGGGGATGTATCGCTTCTTTAGTTCGTGTGTATCATTGTACGCTCAGCTTCTCAGTTCTACAAATTCAGGGGGAGGGGATCCCCTCCCAGCTGGGTGTTTCTTAACCTAGGGGGATGACATAATCTCGGCCTTCACTGTTCATATTCGTTCCCGAGGCTTCCCTCCCCTTCCCCTCAGTCCACATGTCACTGTGTCCTCTCCCTATGCAGTCTTATTTTGTAGGTATGTTTACATACCACAGGCTTGCATTCAGTCTAGATAATCTTCTATTAACTCAGAGCACTGATCTCCTTTCACAGCTGGAGGTTTGTTACAATTGAATCCAGTCTTCTATGAACTCTTCCAGAGCAGCACAGATCTTACTGCTATGTTTACACGCAGGAGCATTTAGGCATTGATGCACAATTGTACTGTTTTCTGATTGTAGAAGCCCTGCAATATTATTGTATTTCTTCTGGCTGTGCAGAGTGAAATTGCGGTCGGTCCCTTACTTCGAGTGAGAGAGGCAGCCTAATGCTCGGTCTATGTTTGCATTAAGCACCGTCGCACAATTGTGCTGTTTTCTGATTGTAGAAGCAGGTGCAGTGCCTCTGTGTTTCTGCTGACTGTGCAGAGTGAAATTGTGTCGGTCCCTTACTTTGAGTGAGAGAGGCAGGAATGCTTGCTCCTGTTAATACGACCGGGGGGCCAGACAGAATGTAAATTAGTAGAGCCGTCAGCCAATGACATGAAAGGAGGAGGAATCCGACCGGCACTGGGGAACTGTGTTTACAGAAACAGAAGATAAGGGATCCTGTGAAAACTAGACAGCTTTGCTAATGACATCCAATTGCAAAGTTGCTTGTTTTCACTGTCCCCTAATTCTGAAGACCATTTAATGAAATGATACAACCCTTTTAATTAAACACTACATCATTATGCATAGATAACATTCATTATTGGTCAGTCGCATAATTAACTATCCCCATAATTTCCATATCAATACCCCTTTGTTAGTTTATTGGTTGTCATCAATTACACATACCCCTTGACACTACTCTATATTTGGGGCCTATATCCCTATCAGGACCCTCCATATGTTAGTTCTGTTTCAACAATATTTTTATTCTAGATTTAAATCATCTTCAACTATTACTTTATTGTATTTTGCTTAGTTTGCAGACTTTTCTGTGGTTTTCCCGTTTTGCTCGAGGCATTGTCTGGGCTTTAAGCCAATATCAGGTAGAACAAGGAAGTGAGTAGAAATGCAGAAGTAACAAATAACCTTCAGTAGTCTAAGACATAGCAGAGTTAACCTGGTACATCAGATTAGCAATAACAAGTAGTCAGTGAAAGAAAAGAAAAAATAAGAAAGGAAGAAGTCAATCAAGATGGAAGTCGAATCTAAGCCATTTAGAAATTTTAAGCTTGAACAATCAAGTCTCTGCTCTTTGACAACAAGTGACCCAATTACCATAACAATATTCCCTCCCTTTTTCAACCTTTCAAATTTCAAAATGAGACAAAAGAAACACAAGAGAAACATCAAGAATTTTAACAAAACAAACAAAAAGAAAAATACAAACATCATTCACAATTCCTCATTTGGAAACTCTGTCATTTCCATAGCATTATAACCTTCATCTGAACCTATCTAACTCCACTGTCACGGTGCACGGCGCGGCCGCTGACTCGGTCCGCGGTCGTGCCCGTGCGTCTGCTGCAGGCCCTGTGTACTTACCTGCCCCAGCTCCTGTCTCTGGCGTCCGCCGGCAGCACCCACTCCCCGATCCTCGCTCCTGCTCGCTCTCGTCCACTCTGGCTGCCGCACCGTGTGTACGCGCCCCCTAGGGAGTGCACGAGTATTTAAAGAGTCAGTGTTCCTATGTCCAGTCCAGTGATCTGTGACATCTGCCTTCTTAAGGAACTTCCTTCCATAGCTTTGTTGCCAGTTCGCTGGTGTCCATCCCTTGAGCTAGACCTCTGTTTGCTGTGCTCCTGTTGTTTAACCCTTGAGTTTCCAGTGAACTTTTGCATTAACCCTGCGCTGTCCAGTGCATCTGTTTCTCTGCTGCTTCCTGACGTACTGTTCTCCAGTTACCAGTCTGGGACCCTGTCACCTGACTACAGCTACGCCATCCGTTTACCCGTCACCAGCACCGGCTATCCTGTCCTGCACTTCGGCTTCCCACCACAAGTGTTACCATCTGCGCCCGCGGTGGGCCCAGAGGTTCCGCCATACCAGGACGTGTCTAGCCTCCTCGGTTAGAAAACGTAACATCCACCTTGTTCAATTTCCTCATCATAATATTCCCTTGGGCGTACGTGAACCAACATTGCATTAGTTGAGACTACATTATTCACGGAGTTGGAAGTCATCTTCCCTGTTAGGCCTCGTTCACACGGCGTATTTCGCCGCGTATTTGCCGACGGATTGACGATCGTCAATCCGTCGGCAAATCAGTCCGAAATAAGTCACAGCCTATTTTCTATTGATTTCAATAGAAAATACGGCTCGTCGTTCACACGACGCGTAGTTCCGTGCCGGATTGCCGCCGCGTTCTGAAATAAGCCGTGTGAACATAGCCTTAGGAAGGAAAGCAACAGGCTCCAGGACCATGAGTGCTAATATTATGAAAATGAAGGTTATAAACAAATTAGCAAGAATACTCCCCCAGTTCCCAAACGTCCCTTGCATCCACTGAGAAAAGGGACCACCTACTCCTGCATTAGAGGTCAATACATTGGTGGGAGAAGTCACTTTCTTTATAATCAATACTGATACTTCCATCTGGGGCAGTGTTATTAGATATGTACAGTTGAAACCAGAAGTTTCCATCCACTATATAAAAAGCCCCATCTGCAGGTTTTTCTCACTATCTGACATGAAGAGGGGAACATCTCTCCTTATGGAGAGCACCAGTTAAGGTGTGTAGTGTTTTGTTTTGCCTTTTAGCCCACTACTCAGCATCTGCATATCACAAGGCATTATGGGAAAGGAGCTGGAAAGCTCACTGCGCCCTCTATAGGTTGTAACAAATCCTCAATTTACTTCTGATTCACTGAATCTTTGAGACGCAAAAAGGAATAATTGTCAAGCCAATATTGCTCATCTACATACGCGTTTGAGGATTTGTTACAACCTATAGAGGGCGCAGTGAGCTTTCCAGCTCCTTTCCCATAATGCCTTGTGATATGCAGATGCTGAGTAGTGGGCTAAAGGCAAAACAAAACACTCCACACCTTCACTGGTGCTCTCCATAAGGAGAGATGTTCCCCTCCTCATACCCACTCATTGCCTCCCACCAGTCAAGCCAATATCGCTCTGCTCTACACTGATGAGGGGCAAAACCCCGAAACGCGTATGTTGATGAGCAATATTGGCTTGACAATTATTCCTTTTTGCTTCTCAAAGATTCAGTGAATCAGAAGTAAATTGAGGATTTGTTACAACCTATAGAGGGCGCAGTGAGCTTTCCAGCTCCTTTCCAATAATGCCTTGTGATATGCAGATGCTGAGTAGTGGGCGAAAAGGCAAAACAAAACACTACACACCTTAACTGGTGCTCTCCATAAGGAGAGATGTTCCCCTCCTCATACCCACTCATTGCCTCCCACCAGTCAGCCAATATCGCTCTGCTCTACACTGATGAGGGGCAAAACCCCGAAACGCGTATGTAGATGAGCAATATTGGCTTGACAATTATTCCTTTTTGCTTCTCAAAGATTCAGTGAATCAGAAGTAAATTGAGGATTTGTTACAACCTATAGAGGGCGCAGTGAGCTTTCCAGCTCCTTTCCCATAATGCCTTGTGATATCTGACATGAAATCAGAATAAACCTTCCCTGTTTTAGGTCAATTAGGAACCAAAATTATTTATACTTGCCAAATGTCAGAATAATGAGAGAGAGAGAAGATTGAATGCATTTTTATTACTATGTGCAACGTCAAAAGTTTCCATACACCAGGATTACTCTGCCTTTAAACAATTTGGGACATCGAGTATGATGATGTCATGTCTTTGGAAGCTTTATTGGCAACTGAGTTAATTAGAGATACACCTTTGGATGTATTTTAAAGCATACCTGAAACCCACTGCTTCTGTGTGTAACATCATGGGAAAGTGCAAAGAAATCAGCCAAGATATCAAGAAGAGAATTGTGAACTTGCACAAGTCTGGATCATCCTTGGGTGCAGTTTACAGATGCCTGAAGGTGCCTTGTTCATCTATACAAACAATTATATGCAACTACAAACAAGAAGGGAATGTCCAGCTATTATACCGCTCAGGAAGGAGACAGGTTCTGTGTCTCAGAGATGAACGTGTTTTGGTCCGACGTGAATATCAACCCGTGAACAAAAGCAAAAGACCTTGTGAAGATACTGGCGGAAGCTGGTAAGATTGTGTCATTATCCACAGTGAAACTAGAACTGTATCAACATGGGCTGAAAGGCCACTCTGCTAGGAAGAAGACAGTACTCCAAAAGAAACATATAAAAGCCAAATTAATGTTTGCAAATGCACAAGAACAAAGACCTACAGTTGTTGGAGATATATACTGTGGTCTGATTAAATTAAAGTGAACTGTTTGTCCATAATGACCATCATTACAGTTGGAGGAAAAAGTGAGAAGCTTGGAAGCCTAAAATACCTTCTCAACTATGAAACACAGGGGTGGCAGCATCATGTTGTGGGGTTGTTTTACTGCAGGAAGGACTGGTGCATTTCACAAAATAGATGGCATCATGAGGAAAGAAGATAATGTGACCATACTGAAACAACATCTCAAGGCATCAGCCAGGAAGTTTAAGCTTGGGTGGATATGGGTCTTCTAAGTGGACAATGACCCGAAGCTACTGCCAAACTGGTTACAAGTGGCTTAAAGGTAACCGAGTCAATGTTTTGGAGCGACCATCACAAAGCCCTGATCTCAATCTTATTGAAAATGTATGGGCAAAGCTGAAAAGACCAGTGTGAGCAAGGCGACCTACAAACATGGCTCAGTTACACCAGTTCTGTCAGGGGGAATGGGCCAAAATTCGTACCGACTATTGTAAGAAGCTTGTGGAAGGATCCAAAATGTTTGACCCAAGTCCTAAAGTTTAAGGTCAATGCTATAAAATACTAATGAAATGGATGGAAACTTTGGACTTTGCAGAAAGTAATAAAAATGCCTTAATTCTCTCTCTTGTTATTCTGGCATTTGGCAAATATAAATAATTTTGGTAATCCCAATTGACCTAAAATGGGTAAGTGCATTCTCCCTTCCATCTGAAACTTAACTTGGGCCTAATTTTTCAATCAGCGTAGAGCCACCAAATGTTAGTTCTTGGCCTGACTTGATTATGTAAAAGAGAAGGTGGGTAAGTTTTGGAGGAGTTACCTTCAAAGGTGATTCTGTATCCACTATACCCCTGTGAAAAAATGTCCAAGCTCTTCCCTTCTCCAAGACTTGAGAAACAAGTATAATTCCCATGATAGGCAAGTATTCCAGTAGGGAAAGTGGTGAGTGTGGGTGGATGCAAATACTCTGTTTACAAGCTGAATCATTCAATCCATAAGGCTGAAAACAAAAGGTTCAGTTATTATCCTGTTTTGTCGAGGAGAAAGGCACAGTGCATTGCCGGGGCGTTGCACTAGCACATGCAAGACAGTCTGACATATTCTGTGTTCCTGTATATTTTACCCATTGTAACCATTCTTTTATTGCTTTCGGTATTCCCTGTTTCAAAAGCTAGCTCATATCCGTAGTTCAAGACCATTTCAGGCTCCCACACTGTCTGCATCAGTTTGCTTTTTTATTTACCCTGAAGAATAACAACTGGAAGTGGGGAAACGTGTTGGAACACAATCATAGCATTACTTGTTAAACCGTATTCATATGTATATTTTTTAGTGTACGCCTGTGCAGCCACGGAGCTGTGGTGCCCTTCTCTGGGTGGCTCCTCCACTGTTTAAGAAGGGTTAATCTAGGGTTGCTATCACATAGAACAAAAGCAGGGGGTAAAGAGTAAACAGGTCGGTCACTGGGGGAACCAAATAGAGCTCAGAAGGTGTTAAATCATTTGTAGCTCCTTAACAAAAAAAGATGAAGCATTGTATTTGGAAAATGTCTTCATTTAGTGTTCCCTACATTTTGAAAGTGTAACGGGTCGCGCCGCGTCCTGGTCCACGGACGTACCCGTGTCCCTCCCTGCGGGCGCCCGTGCTCGCACCCATCCCATCCACTCACCTGACCTCGCTCCTGTGCTTCTCTCTTCCCCTGTTGTGCGGAATGCGCGTGCGCGCCCCCCTAGCGCGCGCCCGTTCTTGTAAATTTAAAGGGCCAGTGCGCCGGTAATTGGTTAATTGCCGGGCGCTGACCCTATATAGTTTTGGGATCCACGTCACTTCCCTGCTGGATCTTTGTTGCCTCCGTGCCCTAGAGAAAGCGTTCCTGTGTGTTCGACTCCAAACCTTTACCGCCGGCCCTGACCTTGCCGCCTGTCCCCGACTATGCCTACGCCTCACGATTCTGTACCACGCTCACCCTTGGCTGCCACCGCAAGCAAGTCACGTCAGGGGTAGCGACCTGGTAGACTCCCGCCGCAGCAAGTCCATCCCGCTTTGCGGCGGGCTCTGGTGAAAACCGGGACCTACTTAGATTCCACTCCCTGGCGTGGCTTACACCATCGCTTGCGGTGGTCCAGTGGATCCACTACCAAGTCCGTTACAGAAAGCTATTCTTTGTAGCAAGACAACCCCTTTAAAGGCCTACCTACGTATCCTATTTTAAATGGGGTGTTTTATTTTCATGTCTATTAGTATGATACTAGTAAAAGTTATGTTTTAAATCTTACCTGACTGTGGTGGATTGACCCACTCCAAGAAATTTAAAAGATATTCAGCAATTTTATAGGGTTTGCAAATTTCTGCAGGAAATTCATGAAAGATTTTTCTAAAATCATCTTACCATTCATTGTACTATAAAGAAAAACAAAGTATTTTCTTGGTCTCCTGAGGTACAAGTTGCTTTTGCCAAACTAAAGACTCATTTTATTTCTGTACTGATACTTGTCTATCCATGTCCTGAATTGTCTTTTGCTGTTGAGGTGTGGGAGCTGTTCTTTCTCAGCGAGTTGCAGACAAGTAGCAGCTTCATCCTTGTGTATTTTTTTTCTCAAACCATAGAAAGGGGAATATCACTCCTTGGGGAGAGCCACCAATAAATTGGTTGGTGTGAGGATTTACGTACCTTCCAGACCTCACTGACCGTTTTTGTTATAAAGCAAAGTGTGAGGAAAATGACAAAAGTTACCCCGCCAGCTCTGGTAACTTCAAATTCACGCAGTTATTACAGGATTATAGGGCTCTCACCTAGCTCCCCCACTGTGCAACACATGTCACTAACGAAGCAATCAATTAAACAAATGCTCCATACATAGGAAACAAAGCCGACAGGAGGCCAAGCCTCAAAAGAATCCACAGTAATTTTGGTAGTACCTTGGCCAGTGTCCTGGTCCCAGACCCAAACATCAAAGGGATGAGCAGTCGCAGCGGAGTCGGGATTTCATAAGAAACTATGGAATAATCATATGTCACAGGCACACCTCCGTTTCATATTTTTAAATATGAAATGTCCCTGTCAGAAAAAAAGCCTGCCCGCCAGCCCACTCGAGGGTCGACGGCCTAACTTGGGGTGTATCTCGACGTTGCGCTGCCCCCTAGGGGTGCACAAGATCAGCCAGATACTGTTCACTGTTAAAACCCCTGTCACACGGCCAGGGAGACAACAAAGCTGCCACCAGTTCTTCCTCGTTTGGTTATAAGACCGCGTCCGTTACCGACTTATAACAGGGCCTGGAACCAACTTTGGGTAGCTATATTTTATTTAGACGAGTACTAGGCGTGCGAGTGCCGATGATTTCAAGCGAGGACTAACTCAGATTAAAGTTTTAGTAGATTTAATTAGCCTTGGTGGGCACACTTGACAAATATATACAAAAGGATTAAACTATACAGGTAAGAGTCAGGGTGCAATAAAGTATGGGTCTCAGACAAAAGGCAGTTTAAAATGGGGTCAAGTTACCTTCGGCCACATGGGGGAGTATGTGGCCTGCTTCGTGGGTGGGTCTGCTCCTGGAAATTGCTCTTAGGTACTCCCCTCCATGGAATCAACCGTTGAGCACACACGGGCTCCTGCTTATATCTAGTGAGGGGACAGCCCAGTGGCAGCCACCCTACATGCCCCCCACACACCCCTGGGATGGTCTATGAAACTCCCTTCCACTCTGGCCATGACAACTTATGACAGAACACAAAAATGGACCGCATAACGCGGCGGGGAAATTGGACACAGAACGAGCACGGTGCACCATCAAGAACCGGCTGGACCTACCCTACGCCTGCGGTACCAGACACCCTATCTTATGGACTCCTTAGGTCAGTTCTGGATATTCGGTCCCATGAGCCCCAGAACTCGGGGGAGTGGTGGTTATGTGTGCGGGAGGTCCAATGTTTTGAGATATGAACTCGACATGGACCTGTTATGAGTGGATCGCTATGCATCCATATGAAATATCGCGGAGACATTTCAGCAGGTGCCTTTTGTTTAAGTCTTTTGAAGCTGGAGGGGTTACACTAATTAAGTTGCATGAGGATCCTTTGCATGGTTGAACCCCTGCTTGGTGGTTCTTATAGATAGGCATTTACATTGGGCTTGAGTACTGTGTTCATTGAGCGGTCCTGGGGGGGTCTGGGGGCCATCTGTGAAATCTGACCTGATACGAAGTTTGGAGATCTGGCTAGATGGAGGTTGGAGAGAGGAATGTCATATTGAGTCCAATTTTCCTCACACCTCCCCCTTTTGAGGCGGGGCGTACCTTCTCGGTGCTCAACCACGCGGCCCATATGCCCCACCCCTCTCCCTGTCTGGAAACCCATCGGGCGTTGCCGTGGTCTCGGCCCTTCCGGTGGCGACATGCGAAGTTGTTACTGTTGGAACGCCAGGCTCAGCGTAGCAACCTCATGGTTCCGGAGACCGTGTGTAAACCAGCTTCAGAGGGTTGTGGTCTTGTTTCCACATGGAAATGATGCCCATAAGGTAGGGCTGCAGCTGCTCAGTGCACACACTATGCAGGCATTCTTTCTCCATGGTGGAATAGGCCACTTCTATCGGCAGAAGCTTCCGGCTCAGGTACATAACGGGATGTTCCTGTCACGTTGTGTCCACCTGGATGGAGCACTGCAATGAGGCCAAAGACACTTGGCGTCGTTTGTCTATATAAACTGCCGGGTGAAGTCGGCGGCTTGAAGTACCTGGGGGAGCTGGACAGGCGGCCCTTGAGGGCTTGAAGGCCGTATTGCAGTCGTTTGTCCAATCGACTGCGGAGGGGCCCAACGCTTCCGGTTGAGGTCTGTTCAGGGGCTTTGCCAGGCTTTCTATAGTGTGGAAAAACTCTATAGTATCCAGCGGTGCCCAAGAAGAACATCACATGCTTTTTTGGTCCTGGGTGGGCCAGGGGATGCGATGGCATAACTTTTCCAGGCTCTGGCTTCCAAGGCCCCCCCACATACCCCGGTTGCCCCAGGGTTAGATGGACCTCTCTCATGCCCAAGCTGGCACTTTTCCGGGCGTGATGGTCAAGCCTGCCTGGCGGACTCGCCTAGCAACCTGCATCAGGTGCTGGAGGTGATCCTACCCAGGTGGGGACTGAAAACGGCTACGTCATCAGGTACGCAGCCACGTACCCTCAAGTCCCTTAACCGCGTGTGACCATCTGCTGAAAGTGGGCAGCGGGCATTCTTCATGCCCGAACGGCATGCGGCGGCTTGTTACAGTCACCGAATGGGGTGATAAAGGCACGAAGCGTTCGTATGCCTCACGGGTCAGGGAAATCTGCCAATATCCCCGGCTCAGATCCATGATTGGTCAGGTACCTGGCCCCGGCAATGATCGAGCAGGTTCATTGTATGCGTGGCAGTGGGTATGCATCGGTGACCGTGACAGCGTTGAGCCCCTGTAGTCCACGGTAGAACCAGGTGATCAGGATCCTTCTTCGGGGACAGAGGACTACAGGCGTAGCCAGGCACTGTTGGATGCCTGGATGACCCCCAGCTTCAGCAATCTTCGTCAATCTTCTCACGCATGTGCTGGCTGACTTTGGCCCCGGTGCGAGATTCCGATATGCTGAACACCGGATTGGGGGGTGATCCACGGTGTCAACGTGATGGACGGCTGACTCCGTTCCTTCCAGGCACGTTAGTGGAAGAATGCCCGGAAGTGGGTGGAGAGTTGCCCAACAGCTGGGGACCGCTGGCTTCCAGGAGCGTTCCCACAATCTCCACATCGCCATGGATCCACCTGCACATGACTGGGGCAAGCATATTCCAAGAGATTCTCCATATCACCTACTAGGGGCTAGGTTACACACGGGGAAGGGCACATGCCTCACGCTATGATGAGCCTTCATATGGTCTCGTGGAAGGCCTTCCGCCTTCCCGGTACGTGGTCCAGGGTGCCAGGTACGTGGACTGTGTTGAGTTGCTGGTGCACGGAATATGGGCCTTCCCAGGCTTGCCTGAGCTAGCTGTCCTGTGGTGGGGGCCAGAGTACCCACACTTTCTGACCCTCATGGTAAGGTCTCCCACAAGCGTTCTGGTACGTACCACTGCTTCTGTTTGGCATGGGCCGTCGCATATTCTCGTGCACTAGCTGGGTCAAGGCCTGCATTTTGTCACGGAGCGCAAACATATCAATGACCGACACCTCCGGGGTTGCTAAGTCTCCTTCCAGGCCTCCATCACCAGACCAGGGGCCCCGAACACGTCGCCCATAAAGGAGCTCGAAGGAGCGAAAACCCCGTTAATGGCTGTGAAATTCCCGGTAAGCAAATAGTAGGTGTGGGAGGTACCGCTCCCAGTCGCGCCCGTGGGTGCGTCGACCAATTTAAGCATCTGCTTCAGGGTGGTGCCATTGGAACCGTTCACTACAGGCCATTAGTACAGTGGGTGGCTACGGCTGGCACAGATGTTTGCACCTGTATTCAGCTTACACAAGACTCCATTAAACAGCGACATTGAACTGGGTCCCCAGGTCGTGAGGCATTTTCTGGGGAAGGGAAACCTCACTCGAGAGAAATCTCCAGTAAGGCGGTGGCAAACTTGTCGGGCCCTCCTCGAATGGACTCGACAATGGTACAGCTTCCGGTACCTGTGGCGAGTCTACTACCGTCAGTACGAAACTGTTTCCCGGAGCTGCTGGGAATGGACAGCGGTCAATTAAATCACAGCCACCTCCTGAAGGCTCGTCTATGATAGGCAGAGGTACAGTGGGGCTTTGGGCATCTGCACCGCTCTTCCCCACCCTCTGACAGGTTGCCTGCAGTAGGCAGCAGTAGGCAGCCACATCAGTCCCCAATCTTTGGCCAGTAGAAAATGATGGGTCAGCCTTTCCTTGGTTCTTGGTGATCCTACGGGGTCTAGCCATCGGAATCTCCGTGAGCACCCGCAACAAAAATCCGCCTGAACGGATAGCGGTACACCACCGCTCGGTCCCTGGGCAAAGGATCCGGTGAAACCCCGTCGGACCGTCCACATGGTTACAGCGTTCCATTGGTCCAAGAACACCAGTGCGGTGTCTGAGTCCCAAGGGTGGCTGTGCGCCTGACTCCTTCAAGAGCTTTCAGGCTTCGTCCAGCCACTAACGTTGCCTGAAACTCTCGACTAGACGTCGGCCAGACATGGATGAGATGAAGTCATCTGTCTGTTCCACGGGCACCTATCTCCTTTCGGCCCTCACCTACCCTCGGCACTTTACCCAGTCGATGGGAGGATTACCGTCGGGCCCTGAGGGGCCTCCTGGCTCCTGGCCATCCCACTAGACTGGGGTGGGAGCGTGTGTCAGGGCATCGGGACCGCTGCAAACCGCTGGTTGGGCTCCCTCCCCCTCGCGTCTATATAAGTTCGCCAGTTAACTTGGCCTAACCTGGCCCTCCGACATCCTGTTTGTGGGGAGACCCTGCTCTGTGGTCTTTCCTGGGAGCCCTGCCTCATCTGCATGCTCCCCCACCACAGCTGTCTGCCCCCTGTCTGCCCTGGCTGTGGGGAGACCTTGCCCTGCGGACTTTCCTGGGAGACCCTTGCCCCACTGCATGCTACCCCACTACATGCTGTCTGCCCCCTATTTGTCCCCTCTGAGCCACACCTGAGTGCAACGAATACACCTGCTGTCTTGCTGGGGACACATCCTGCCTGCCCTATCGCAACCTGCTGACCTTATCTCCTCTCCACAGGGTGGAGAGTGAACCACACCATATCCATCACCCCCATACGCCCATAAGTATGCATGTTAACAATTTTGTCCAAAATTTAACAGGGTTTTGGATGACACATTCATTTGGGTCGGGCAGACCTTGGGGCTTTGAGGGGCATCCAAAACGGGCTCCAGCCGCCAAGTCTGTCCTTAACAAACACACTAGCTGGATGTTGGAAGATACCCCCACCTCCCGCACCCCCTGCCCGGCCCACCCCCCCAGGGGGGGGTTTTCCCCAAAAAAAAAAATAAATCCACCTTGGCAACTGGCAGAGACGGCACAACCCGCTCTCCAATTCCGGAGACAGTGCGGGTCTTCCCGGGTATCATGTCCTTTTGGGGACAAAGCTCAGGCGCACCACAGTATATCCGCGCCGGTTGTCAAGAGTCCATGGCCACAGAACGGCCATACGGTGATGGCTGGTAGTTATCAAGGGGCCTTCCCGCACCCCACCAACACACAAAAATTGGGGGGCCTTTGGAAAAGGGGGACTGGGGACGGGACCTTCTGCGCTGGGGGACATGCGGTCTTGAATTTCCTGGCTGTTTGCAAAGGTGACAGAGTCGGGGTTCCCACACAGCTGTGGAAGCATGGGCTGGGGGCCCCTGGGCTTAGGGGTAGGACAACTGGCCCTGCGGGCATCTTACCCTTCTCCAGTGGTGTGCTTCCTGGCCTCCGGTGCCCGATTGTTGGCATACTCATCCGCGAGTTTGCTGTGGCGGTGGCCCCCTTGGTTTCCAGTCACGAAAGGTGCTGCTGGAGGTCCTCTGGGCAGTTCACAAAAATGCTCCATCGCGATGAGCTCCTTTAGATGCACGGACGGTGGTGATCTTTTTAAAACACGAGGTCCACTGGTCTGATCTGCTCTCTCTGGAGGGCCAGCATGGTGTCGGCCCAGCTGTCTGTAAGACTCGCTGCAAACTCGGAGCTTCTTCAGGTACATTCTCAGGAGTGAGGTTGTACTGCCTGATCAACGCCCTGCTTTACTTCCTCGTAGGTCAGGGTGGGCATCGCTTGGCAGTCAGACCGAAGATCTCAGAGCTTTTCCTCTGAGACGAGAGTTATAGAATTAGAAACGGACCACTGGTCCTCAAGCAACATGGTTGCTGGCCGGCAAAATTTTTTCGATGCCAGATGAAGGTGTCCAGGTCTCCACTTTATCCAGCATGGGAAAGTCCTCGCCCTTATACTTTGGGACATGGGTCTCAGGAGGCTCTTGACTGGCCGGGGTGGACTGGAGCCTTTTTCAAGTGAGCACCTGTTATTGGTGGTCACGCTCACGCTGGACGGTTCCCCGGCACGGCTCCCGACGTTCGGCAGCTGCCGCTACCTTAGCCGCTCGTGACGTTCTGCAGCTTCCGCCTCTATCCGCTTGCGACATTCTGCAACTGCTAGGAGGGCTTGTAGGCTCGAGGACTACAGCCTCAAGCTTAGCCAGGGCAGCTTGCAGGTGAATAGCCGGAAGGTGAGGTGCCCACTGTGCATCGACCACCTGGGACTGGGCTCCTTGAGGGCCGAGCTGGACTCCTCCTCCCCTTCATAGTCCATACGCCTGGTCTGGGCCGAAACTCCTCCGGGACTAAACTTCACCGTTTGTTTCCTCCGGGCCTACAGCTTCTGCCTTGCTATGACAGCCATCCTTGCAACATTTGGTCACTTGACACATAAACTGCAAACCTGAGTGCACCCAAAACCTTGTATTTGTACTTGACTTGTCTAGTGGCTGTGTTTAATCTTAAGACACAGCAGCCAAAAACCACTGCTGGTTATTTCTTAGTGTTTGGGAGTACGGAAACCCCGTACTCACCACACATATGTCTTCGATACCACGCTCTGAACCATATGTCTGGAAAAAGCATGCCCGCCAGCCCCACTCGAGGCATCGACGGCCTGACCTTGGGGGTGTATCTCGACGGATGCTCTGCCCCCTAGGGTGGCACAAGGTCAGCCAGATACTGTTCCACTTGTAACCCCTGTCCACATGGGCCCAGGGGAGACAACAAGCTGCCACAATTCTCTCGTTTGGTTTTTAAGACCGGTCCGTTTACGACTTATAACAGCGGCCGAGGAACAACCCTTTGGGTAGCTATATATCATAGACCGAGTACTAGGCGTTGTGAGGCCGATGATTGAGGACAGACTAACTCTGATTAAAGTTTTATGATTTAATTAGCCTTGGAGGGCACAATAGACAAATATATACAAAAGGGTAATAATATCCAGGTAAGAGTCAGAGTGCAATACAAGTATGGGGTTAGACAAAAGGCAGTTTAAAATGGGTCCAAGTTCCTTTGGCCCAACATGGGGGCGTATAGGCCAGGCTTCTGTGGGTGGATGCTCTGGAAATGCTCTTAGTTACCCCCCTCCATGGTATCAACCGTTGAGGCCCACACGGGCTCCCTGCTTCTATCTGTGAGGGGACAGCACACGTTGCAGCACCCTAACATGCCCCCAACACCCCTGGGATGGCTATGAACTCCTTCCCACTATGGCCATGCAATTTCTGACGGAACACCAACAATGGACCATTAACGCGGCGGGCATTGGCACAGAACGAGCCGGTAGCTACCATCAGAACCGCTGGAAACCTACCCACGCCCGAGTACCAGGTACACCCCTATCTTATGGGGACCTCCATTGGTCCAGTTCTGGTATCTCGGTACCCATTGTACCCCAAAAACCCGGGAGTGGGTGATATGTGTGCGGGGTAGTTCATGTTTTGGATATGAACTGCCATGGACAGTTATGAGTGGATCTTTTTGCTTTTGAATCCATATGAAATATCGGAGACATGTCAGCTAGGTGCCTTTTGTTTAAGTCTTTGAAGCTGGAGGATTGAGCTAATTAAGTTGCATGAGAATCCTTTCATGGGTTGACCCCCTGCTGTGGTGGCTTCCTTTATGAAAGGCATTTACAATGTGGCTTGAATTTATGTGTTAATTGAGCTTTCCTGGAGGGTTGGGGGCCATCTGTGAAATCTGACCAGATACGAAGTTGGAGATTTGGCTAGATGAGGTTGGAGAGAGGACTGTCATATTGAGTCAATTTTCCTCACAGTCCCACACACATAGCTGTCACTTCCGCGTTTGTAGGGCACACGAGAAGGGAGAAACCGAAGGCTGATACAGGGAATGGAGCAGAAACCTAATGTTTGGTAGCCAGTCATAGCTTGGACCCACCTGGCTGTGGCATTGCCCTGCCGTGATATGATCCGTTTTGTATCCGAAGCCAAAAACAGCATGGCCCGGGAGGGAGGAGAGTGTAGACCAACACAGGGGCATGAGAGGGTGTGACAGGGGGTGTGAAGTGAGATGTCCCAGTACAGTTATAAGTCAAAGCCCAACTGGACCCAGGGTTGTCTTCATTTGGGAAAGGGGCTTATGCCAAGCGTACCAGGAGCGTCCAGAACAAGCAGGCTGTAGTCTCCCCTTTGATGCCAGCACAAGGACAACATAAGGTAACTAGACACATCTTGCTGCCTCTTTCTCTGTAACCATATTAGTATTTGCACGTCTGACCAATATCTGTGTAGTTATACCCCTATGTATGTATTGTTTGTCTAGTTCTCTCACAAGGCGATTAAATCTATAAAATTTAATTCTGAGCTGGTCTGGTGTCTTGATCGCCGATCTCACGTGTCCAATTTACTTGGTCTCTAATATACTGCTACCTGGACTTGTTCCTGGCCTTGTTATAATTCTGTAACGTAGTGGTCTTATAACTAACAAGGAACTTATGACAGTCTACCGGCAAACATCAGTGCGGGCAAACAGATCCCTCCCAGCCGTTCAGGGTTGTGGGCAACTGGGGTATCCTCTCACACTCCCTGGGTCTTCTTGTGCCTATGTGGACGGGGGTTAACTGTGAAACCATATCTGGCTGACCTTGTGTACCCATAGGGAGAGTGAAATGTAACGTATACACCCTAAATCAGGCTGTCGACCCTAGAGTGGACGCAGGCTTTTCCTGACACAAAGGCTTCTGGGAAAAGAGCTGAGGAGCTCCACAGCGCACTCTATTGGATTTACAGTAGTTATCCTCAATTCACATGTAGCTTGCAGGAGATTTGAGTGTGAATGGGGTTTAAGCCAAACCAGTTAAGTTAATCTACAGATAGCTGTTTTGGGGTATTTTCCCCTCATCAGTGTAGAACTTACTGGTTGTCATTGGTAGAAAGAAACTATCATATTGGAAATAAAAAAACTAAACTTTCCTTTCCTGTAACTGTCCTTACTGACCACAAAAATTCAGAGCGACATGTCCAAAAAGTGGCTTATCTATGCCAGTTTTAGGCGCATTAAATCAGTGTAAAGTGCGCCTCTCGATACTTTCTAAAAAAATTGGTGTCAGATATACCTTGCATAGATTACTTAATCCGCCTAAAATGGCACATCGTATCAAAAAGGGCGCATTGCATCAAAAAAGGGCACATTGCATCAAAAAAGGGCGCATTGCTCAACACTCGGACATGCATATCATTGTAGTATATGGTATGCGTCTATCAAGGCTCATTGCCGATGGGGCGCCATAACATATGTTAATGCGCCTCAATAGGCGCATTTCAGCATGGATGGGGTGGCTCAACAGTGCACATATTTAGGGCATTGCAAATGTTGTTCCCGACGCTAATGCGCCTAGTTTTGGTGTCGACAGTTCATTTAAACAAGAATATGGCGAAAAAAAGGGGGGTTTGCCGCAAAATAGAACAAAAAAACTGGCGTTGGCGTGTTCGGACATGTCCCCTTAAGTTCACCCCACACACAAAAAGAATTGCGAAAAGCATCACGGTGAGCCTTATTTTTTTTCTAGACTTAATTTCATTATTTCTTATCGGTCAGGTTCAAGAAATGATAAGACTTATGCTTTGTCCCGTATTCTTGCTTAATCACAGGAGGGGGTCGAAACAGAGTCTACTTTTAGCAATGCTCAGAAATGGATACCATAATGACTTTTTTCTCAGCCACTCCTCTAAATATGTATATCTCTCTTTTAAAGAGTTTGAAAGCAGGAATATAGACTATTTGCCCCCCGAATCTTTTCGACTTGAAGACCTCCAACTGATCCACAATCCTAAACTTGCAAGGCAACTTGGAGTCATTAAAACTTATGAACTACTGCTTTGTTCATTTTGGTGGCCTAATTAAAAGAACGATGACACCACAATCTCCTCCTTTTAGGTCTTCTTCAACCACTTCCAGCTTCATCCAGGCATTGGGGATCCATTTCTATGTTTTTTTGTTGTGGACCTTCCTCCTTCTAAAGAAATTAATGCACAGCTCACCACTTAAATGGATTTTCAATCGCCAAGTTGAAGATCCATCAAGGTGCTTGGATTTAGCCCCAGGACAAAGGGCGTAGGCAAACAATCCAGGAAAGAGAAGAATATGTAGTAATTAAGGATGACATGTATGAGTGTTGCCACTGACAGGCCAATTATAAATTACTTTGAGGTAGTGTAGAATGTGCCAGAATGTATGAAGCTGTTCTTCTGCAGGTCATACATACAGGGCAATTTTGAGCCAATCCCCACACTCTGGCTCAGGCACCACCTTTACCCTGGTCTGGCTGTTCTTCTGCAGGTCAAAACATTCAGGGTAGTGTAGAGCCAATACCAAAAGGGTCTGGCTCAGGCACCACCTTTACCCTGGTCTTTTCTTCTGCAGGTCATACATAAGGCAGGGTAGAGCCAATACCACAAGTCTGACTCAGGCACCAAACCCCTTTTTTAACCCGGGTCCCCTGGCTGTGTCTTTCCTGCAGGTCATACATACAGGGCATTGTAGTGCCAATACGACATGTCTGGCTCAGGCACCACCTTTAACCTGGTCTGGCTGTTGCGATGCCCCCAGAACGGCCCAAATCTTTGTCAAATTAAAAGGTGTCAGACAGGTGATCGCGCCAAAGTTTGAAGTGCGGCTGTTCATACATCTACAGAACAGGTCTACTACAGCTTTTTGACGCCAGAAAACTGGCGCAGCCCCATTCTTACATGTCACCCTAAAAGTCCCAAAAAATTGATTTCATATTGATTAAAACAGTGGTATCAAAAAAGGGTGTATCTACAGCCAGCATCTGGCTCAAAAGACCGATACATTTCGGACATTGGGTCCTTATTTGTGGCAAAAATGATCCAAAATAAGCTAAAACTTGAGGAAAAATGTGAAAAAACCTTACTTGCACCATGCTTGTGGCAGTTTTGTTTTTATGGCATTCAATCTTCGTTATAAAATTTGCTGTGTTTTGTAATATGCCATTATTGTCTAATAGGGAACTATTAGACAATAACGGCATATTACGAAACACAGCAAATTTTACTACTTACAAACATATCACAATAACCAGCAAGACACCAAACCACTGGTAACAAGACACAACGCTCTAACTTGCCACATGTACAGAACTGCATGCATGAGCGCACTAGCCACTCCGAACCTACATGCATGAATCCACACACATGAGAGCACCAGCTGCTCTAACTCACCTATATGAATAAACCTGTATTGTGTATAAAACTCATATATAATATATAGCAACATTGTAACTTGAGCCAACACTATGTGACATTAAAGGGGTTTTACCAAGATGTGATTACCTTACCTAACAAGCTGATACTCTGATCTAAAGTCTTTAGAAAAGGGGGGTTGTGTTTCTGTGTTTAAAAAACAAGTACCTCCTCTGTGATGTCATCACTCCACCTTCCATGCACGTTCCTGACACTCAGTCTTTGTAGTTGAGTAAACATTGTTTGGCTAAACCACAGAGGGTAACTGTATTGTGCACAGCTCTACAGGTTTGTTTTCCCCTTTTTTTTGGGCCCCCCCCCCCCTTTTTAAAAAAATCGACAGGGGGGCCGCCCAAAATTTTGAATTCCTTTAACTAGAAGGCATAACTTTTTTGGAAAAAAAAATCCCCCCCTTTTTCTTTTAAAAAAAAAATTTTTGATTTAAATTTTGAAAAAACTTAAAAAAAAAAGGGGTTCCCTCCCGGCCCCGGCCCCAAAAAAGGGCCTACACACAGGGGTTTTCATGGGAAAAATGTTAAAAAATCTTAAAAAATTGAAAAAAATTAACCATCTTTATTTTTTTTTGGAAAAAAATTTTTTAAAAATTTTCGGTTTTAATTAAAAAATTTTTTTTAAAGGGGGTTTAGACAAAGCAAAAGAAAACAAAAAATTTTAATTCAAACTAATAAAAGCCCCCCCCTTTAAAAAACCAATTTAACCCCCCCCTTTAAAATTTGATGAAGGGGCCCTAGCCACTCCAAATGCTTGGGCCCGGGTTAAATCCCTTAGATCCCCAAAAGGGAAAAAACTAAAAAAATTTAAAAACTTTTAAATTTGCCCCGTGACAAAAAAGGGTTTTTAAAAAAAGGGTTTTAAATTTTAAAAACCCCCGATTAAATTTTTTAAAAAGGGGTTTTTTTTTTTTTAAAAAAAAAAATTTTATTTCAATAAAATATGCCCCTTAAAATTTTATTTTAAAAAAATTTTTTGGGGGTTAAACCAAAGGGGAAATATTTTTTTGGACAAAAAAAGTTTTTTTTTTTTAAAATTGCTCAAAAAATAAGCCAAAAAAAAACCTTTTTTTTAAAAACCGCAGTTTGGGGGGGTGGAGGGGGGGGGAACAAAGGAGGGAACACGGGTTTTTCCCCCAAAAAATTTTAAAGGTTTTCATTTTCCCTATGAAAAATTTCAAAAAAAAACCCCCTTTTAAAATTTCCCCAAAGTGGGGGAAAAACATCAAAAAAAAGGGGGGGATATAATCGGTATTTTCCCAAATTTTTTATTCCATAAATTTGAAAAGGATTAAAACCCTTTAGGACCCCGTCCCAAAAATTTAATATAGGGTGTAAAAACCTATCTTTACCATTTTCCGCTTTTTTCAACAATGCAAAAATAGCTAAACCTTTTTTGGGAAAATATAAATTCGCAACATTGGATTCTAAATAGGTATCTACAGGTAACCCCTTTTTGTAAGAACTAACTTTTGTTTTGGACCAAAAAAAAAAAAGCCCATTTTAAAAAATATTTAAGAAACGGGAAATTTTTAAAGAAGTTTAATAAAAAAAAATTTTAAAAATTTAGAAAAATTTTTTAATTTCCCCAATCCGGGAAAAGGCTAAGGGAATTTAAAATCCATTTTTAAATTGCCCCCAAAATTTGGGGTTTTAAAAAAAGAAATTGTTACTCCAAAAAATTTCCCAATCAAAGTCCCTTTTTAAAGCATTTAACCCCCTTTATTTTGGCCGGTTTTTGGGCGTTTTTCGCGATCGCGCCATAGGCTAAATCCTCCCCATCTTTCGGAACCCCATTCTATAAGCTAAGGTTTTGCTCCCCCCACTCGGCAAAGGGCGGGGGGGAAAAGTAAATTAAATATACGGGGGAAAGGGCAATGGGGTGTTTTTTCCCCTCCCTTCCCGGACCAAACTTTTTTTATTTTTTATCACTAACATAAAAGGGGGTTTTATTATTTTGGAAAAGTGATTTTTTAATGTTTTTATATTATTTTTTAAAAAAAAAAAAAAAAAAAAATGGGAAAAAAAAAAAAATGGGGGGGGTTTTTAATATTTGTTATTTTGGTACTGTAAAAAAAAATTCCAAACATTTTCTATTTGTCAAATTTTTGGAGTGGCGCCATTTTCTGCGACCATTACATTTTTGGACTTCCCCCAAGGACTTGAGTGATGGTACATTTTTTGCGGGCTGAAGTGCACTTTTTATTGCTACCTGTTTGCAATACATGCACCTTTTTTTGATCAATTTTATTCCAAATTTTACGGGATGTGAAATGACCAAAAAAAAACCACAATTTTGGCGTTTGGAATTTTTTTTCTTCTACAATGTTTTAATGCAAAAGGGATAAATGTTGAGAGTTTATATTTTAATAGATCAACTTTTTTTTGACGGGGCAAAAACCCAAAAATGTGGGAAAAATTTTGTTAATTTGAAATTTTTTTTTTTTTATACATTAAAACATTTTTTTTTTTTTACTCTAACTTTGAGTCCCCCTAAGGTGCTTCACCACTAGGCAGCGTGATCGTTTATACAGCCTAATGCTTTTAAAAGACCATGTTCCCCAACCCATCCTCAAGGCAACCAAAAGGTCAGTTTTTTTAGGATCCCCACAAATGCACTGACAAAATAAATCACCTGTGGGAAATGCACTAAATAATGACTTCACCTGTGCAAAAGCTAAGGAAACCAGAAAAAATGACCTTTGGTGTGCCTGAGGGCTAGGGGTTTGGGGAACCCTGGTAAGACAATGCATAAAGGGTGTACATAATGGGTTTACTACTTTCCAAACCCGGGGGAGGAAGTAATAAAAGGAAAACAGATGGCAATGGAACCTTTTAAAAGGCTACCAGCTGTTATGTTCACCGATTGGGACACAGAGATCTCAACGCTGATGTCAAGATTGGTGTGAGAAATGGTGTGTTTGGCCCTACCACTCTACCAATTTCCCCTAACCCCGCTGGCTGTGTAGTGGGATGTTACCACAATCTCGCTACAAAGTCCCTTCCTAGCGCTATGATGTACTCATACATCATATGTTGGTAAGGGGTTAAGTTGGTGATAAGGTTTGGTTATCTGCTTGAAATATAAAAACAGATGTTCCATCTCCAAAATTGGGCCAGATATTCATAGGACCTTTCCAGATTTCTGCCCAAATTAACCAAGGGTTCCCCCATTTAAAACTTCCACAATGGGAAAAACCACCCAGTTTCCCCGGCGTTGCCCCAACCATTAAATGAAAACCCCTTTCTTAAAAAAAATCAGCCACCTCCTGCAAACCCAGGAGAAAAAAATATATTGTTGGAAAAAAAAAAAATTTTTGGACTCTAGAATTTTCAATCGCAAAAAATATCTAATGCGGTTTCCAACCCAGTCCCGAGGAACCCACCAACATCAAGTTTTCCCCGGAACTCCTCATTATTGCACAGGAATTATAATTATTGTCATTTCATTCGCAACCGCTAATCATTTTTGGGTCAGTGCACCATTGGGAGATCCTGAAAAACATGACCTGGTTGTTGGGTCTTGAGGACTGGAGTTGAAAACACTGCAAGTGGGCCCAAAAAAGGGTCGGGAACGTCGGTTTCCACTGTTGGAAACTAAACACCCACTCCCACTGATGTAAATTAGTAAAGCATGATGGGAGTTGTAGTTTCCCAACACTGGAGACCGACCTTGCAGACCCCTGATCTAGTGCAATGAAAGGGTTTTGGACCAGAGGAAACACATTTTCACCCCTTTTGGCCACGGGCTTTTTTCTTCAGAGACATCCAGAAAGACCATCCTCTGAAATGTCTAGAGGCCATCCTGAAATTATGGGACTCCTATCAGGACTTGAACCCAGAGACTCCTGTGCCCCAGGTCACAACTCATTCCACAAAGCTAGCCTTCAGTTCGTCCCCCCTTCTCCTGGTTTGCTCCCAACCCTTTTCCTTTAAATTTAAAATTTCTATTTAACCTCAGCCTTCACTTTCCTCCCCTTTTGCTCTCACCGAATTGAGCTTGTCCTCCTGCCCTGCGCTACTGAATTTGTTTTGCTCTGCTACTGGTTCATCACTACTGGGTACTATCTGATATGCCCTCCGTTCCCAATACTGACGCGCTCTATTGTGCACCAAAACGGCATTTTTATCTGACTAGCTCCCCTTTCCTAGATTGACCTCTCTATTGTGCACCAACTACTGGCTACTATCTGACTATGCTCCTGCCTGTTCCTCAGATACTGACGCCGCTCTATTGTGCACCAACTACTGGCTTCTATCTGACTATGCTCCTGCCTGTTCCTCAGATACTGACGCTGCTCTATTGTGCACCAACTACTGGCTTCTATCTGATTACTGGCTTCCATCGGACTATGCTCCGCCTCTCCTCAAAAACTGACCTGCTCTATGTCACCAACACTGGCTTCTACTGACTATCTCCTCCTGTTCCCAATACTGACGCGCTCTATTGTGCCCAACTACTGGTTCTATCTGACTACGCTCCTGCCGCCCTCAAAAAAGACACGTTCTCACGTGTACTACACACCAGACAAGTAGAGAAATAGTATACAGACACTTTAAACTTGCTTTTTGGGTTTTACATCAAAGGGATGTTCCCATCATAGACTTTGATAGCGTATCGATAGAATATGCCATCAAAGTCTGAGAGGTGCAGGTCCCACCTCTGGGATCTGCACCCATCTTGGGAAAAGGCCCCCAAAAGTATCAACTCAGAATGGAGAGATGGTCACACTTGCGCACCACTCTCTATTCTGTTCTATGAGAGATCCCAGTACAGGTGAGCAGTGTGTTCACTAGAACTCCCACAGAACAGAATAAGATTGTGCACAATGAAACCCGGGTTTCCATTTAAACCCCAATTTTTGGGGGGGCCAGTTCCCCAGATAAGTGTGGGTCCCACTGCTGAAATTCTGATGATTTGCCATCCAAGTCTGTGGTGGGAAAACCCCTTTAAAGGAGTTGTCTCGCTACAAGGATCGCTGCTTTTTATGTTAAGGATCTTAAAAAAACAGCATTTTGAAATTATGTCCATTAAAGTGTCCCCCCTTTTCCCTAAACCCCCTCTTGATGGGCGCATCAGCTCTTCAGGCGCTATACTCAGACGTGCCATCTCTCCTGAAGGCTGCCAGCACTGGTTGCTAAGCTCAACCGGCTTCTATGCAGCCAGTATTAAAAATTTAAACCAAGAAAACAGGCGAGGTAGAGAACCCAAATGGTGAACAACCCCTTTAATGTCCTGTGTTTAGGAGAAATTATCAATGAGCAAACTCTGGGGCCCTGATCGCTGAGACCCTCATAACTTTAGGAATAAATATTTAGTGGCACTCTGTGGAACACCATTGGTCCTTCATGTGGTGGTGTATGGTACTGCAGATGTGTGCTCTTACGTATCCCCCCTTGTTCGGGGACCCAAATCATTGCATCAAATCCTAAAAGGCTCCTTTGGAGTTTAGCTATTAAGGTTTAATTGCATGTTTAGCAGCATTAGGAGTTTTATGGTTGTGAATATTGTTGTAGAGGTTAAAAATATTTTACCCCTTTCCCTGACTTTGTTTTTACTTAAAGATGCACCGGGGAAACTGCATGGTTGTATTTTTTCTGCCAGGTTTTTTTGTACAAAATGGTAAACAGAGGGCAAGGTCTTCAAAGGAGAAAAAAGCCATGGTTCCCCAGGGCAGGGCAGTTACGTGCCAAAAGGAGGCTCGGACGGGCCGCGGGGGACCGGGGGGAACCCCCTTTGGCCCCCCGACCGCTGGGGGCCCCAGAGGCAGTGCCGTCGCCCCCCGGGGCCCGTCCCCGCATCCGGTCACTGAACGCTCGGGCCCCCCTTTTCCCGACCCCAAGACCCCCCGGGGAGTTGGGGACTAATGCCCCCCGGCTCCCGGGGCTGCGGGGTTCACGGAGCGCAAGCGCCACTAGGCTGCCCCCGCTGATCTCCCGGCAGGCGAACGCATTAGGCCTTCGCCTGCCGGCGCCGGCCCCACTGTGACGTGGCGCGCGGTGACGTCACTTCACCGCGCCGCCCCATGCGGGCGGCCCCGACGGAGCGCCGGGCTGTCCAGGAGGGGCCGGGGGCGGGACAAGGTAAGTGTTGATTGTTTTTTTTTGTTTTTTTTTTAAATACCTACAGGGGGTCGGCTAAGGGGGGCTCTGGCTATTGGGGGGGACGGGTTTGAGGGGCCCTGGGTACTAGAGGGGGAAAAACTGGGGTAAGGGGGCCCCGGTCTATGGGGGGGACACTGGCAAAGGGGGGGGCCGGGGTCTTGGGGGGGACAATGGCTTTGGGGGGCTCTGGCTAATATGGGGGGACACTGGGTAAGGGGGGCCCGGCTACTATGGGGGGGACACTGGCTAAGGGGGTCCGGCACTAAGGGGGGGACACTGGGGTAAGGGGGGGGTCTGGCTACTATGGGGGGGACCTGGCTAAGGGGGGGCCCCGGCACTAGGGGGGGCACGGCTAAGGGGGCCCCTGGCTATATGGGGGGGGGGCACTGGGGTAAGGGGGGGCTCTGGCTACTATGGGGGGGACATTGGTAAGGGGGGCTCTGGACTAAAGGGGGGGGGCACTGGCTAAAGGGGGTGGGCCCGGGTACTATGGGGGGGGGGAACTGGCTAAGGGGGGGCCCCCGGCATATGGGGGGCCTGCTAAGGGGGGTTTTGGCTACTATGGGGGGGCACTGGCAAGGGGGGCCCCGTGCTAAGGGGGCCCTGGCTACTTTGGGGGGACACTGGCTAAGGGGGGGGGGGCCGGCTACTATGGGGGACACTGGCTAAGGGGGCCCGGCTACTTTGGGGGGGCCACTGGGTAAGGGGGGCCCTGGCTGCTAGGTGGGGACCTGGCTAAGGGGGGCCCCCGACTATGGGGGGGGGCCTGGCTAAGGGGGGCTCTGGCTACTAGGGGCCACTGGCTAAGGGGGGGCTCTGGGTACAGGGGAGGGGCACGGCTAAGGGGGCCCGGGCTACTGGGGGGGGGGGAAACCCCCCGGCTAAAAGGGGACCTGGCTAAGGGGGGTCTGGCTATAGGGGAACTGGGTAAAAAAGGGGCCCTGGGTCTAGGGGGGGAACTGGCACTAGGGGGGGGATGGTTCAAAGGGGGGGCTCTTAAAGGGGGGCTTGCACTGGGGGGGGGACTGAAAGGGGGCTTGACCAAGGGGGGCCCCGACTCAAGGGGGGGGGTGGCTACGGGGGGGGCCCGGGTACAAGAGGGCCCTGGCTATAGGGGGGGCCCGGTACAGGAGGGCCCCGGGCTACCTACAGGGGCCCTGGCCACCTACAGGGGGCCCCGGCACCCACATGGGGGGGCCCGGCTACCTACATGGGGGAGCCCCCGGCACCTAATGGGGGGGGGCCTGGCTACCTACATGGGGCCCTGATTAAAGGGGGGCCCTGGCTACCTACGGGACTCTGGCAATTTTGGGGGCCCTGACTACCTACAGGGGGGGCCCCAACTACCCACATGAGGGGGCCCCCGCTACCTTTGGGGGGCCCTGACCCCACAAGGGGGTCCTGCCCCACCTCAGGGGGGCCCCGACTACAAGGGGGGCCTGACTACCTTAAGGGGGGCCCCGACTACAAGGGGTCCCGGCTACCTTAAGGGGCCCTGACTACAAGGGGGTTTGGGTACCTAAACCCCCTAAAAAGGGGTTTTGGACCACCCTACACAGGGGGGGCCCCAAAAAAGGGGGCCGCTTCCTCACCCTACTAAAGGGGGGGGGCCCCTTTCCCTGAACCCCCCCCTTTTTTCCCGGGGCCCCAACGTCTGTAAACTACCTAAAAAAGGGTCCCAACGTCTGTAATCCTAAAGGAACCCCTAAAGCCCCTTTTAGTACCAAAAAGGGGGGGGCCCTAACCTTGCAGCCCATTTAAAGGGGACCCCAACTACCTACAGTTTCCCTTTCTGGGGGGAAACCAATACCTACGCCCAACTAACTGGGGTCCACCAACCTAAATGTAGCCTACAACTTGCATAACTGGGGCCTGCCCTTTTCACCCCGGGGGCTATTTACCTACCCACCTGGGCTAGGTACCCCCCCAACCTCCTGGGCTGGCCTACAACTTATCCAGGGGGGTCTACCTACCCAAATAGGCCTATTTTGTTACCTGTGGCCCTCCCCCCCCCTCCAAACCCTTAGGAACTAGGCTTGTACCCGCTTCTCACCCCTGGGTAGTTTGTACCGAGGGGGGAAAATTAAAAAAAAGCGGGAAAAATTTAGGATTCTAAGATATTTTTGTGTAATTTTGCGGGATATTGTGGCCCGGACCAAGTATCTGGGGGTGTGGAAAAATGCAGAAAAAAGGGAATCGAAGACTCATAAGAAGGAACGACTCGACTCTCTGGTGAGTCCTGACTCAAGGGTTATTTTTTTATTGTAAAAGATGGGGACCTGAGTGGTGTCTGACCTCTATTGGTCTTATATGGCGGGGGTTGTAGGTATACCTGAGTGGTGTTGCCACAGTGGTCTCTATAGGCAGTTTGTAGAAAATACCTGAGCTGGTGTCTACCCTTGTGGTCCCTTTTATGGTGGTGTTTTAGGTTATACCCGACTGGTGTTGACCTCTATGTGGTCCCTATATCATGTTTTTGTTATCCTAGCGGTGTCTGACCCTATGTGGGCTCTTTGGGGGTTGTGGGTTTTTCCTGAGTGTGTCTGACCCCCATGTTCTCTAAAAGGCGTGTTTAGGTTTTTTCCGAGCTGGTGCTGAGCTAGTTCCTTATGTTGTAAGTTATATTGGGCGGGTAAGTCAGCGCACATGTGTCCTGATTGTAAGAGTGAGGGAACACCTGCCCGTGAAGGGGCCACTTTTACTTTTTTGCTGGGGTTTTTTTTATAAGGTGGGGGAGGTGCGTGACCAAGGAAACGTGGCGGGGGGTATTGTATGTGGGGGGGGGGATATTGTATGTGGGTGGTGGGGGGTATGGGGGAGTACTTTTGCCCTGTGCTAATATGTTAGACTGACAAATGTGTAACTACATTGAAACACAATACAGTTCTGTTTTTTCACACGTTTTTGTAAAAGGGCGATTTTTGTCTGAAGGCCCGGTAAATTTTAATGTACATAGGGTGGGCCCCCGGATCATTTCCCCTTGGGCCCCCGACCCCCGTCCAAAAAAAGCCTAAGGTACGGCTTTGGTGGGTAGGGCCGTTGTTTTCTGTTGTCACTACAATATGTAGTTGGGCCCTGTTTAAAAAACTAGTATGCTGTTGCAAACCTTAGTCTGGGAGGGTCCCTTCGGGGGGCAGTCAAGTGTTGGGGGGGTGACTGCTCCCCTTTCCCCTCCCCAAATTTGGCTGCCTTATTGTCAAACTGCTGGGGGGCGTTTTCCTAGGGCAAAAAGACATTTGACCAGAGAGGCTACAGCTGGGGAAAATTTAAGATTCCTATACAGCCACGGTGGATTCAAGGTGTAGAGGGAAAAACCTCTGTATTTGCCAGTGCTCCAGACAAGCAGGAGTTTCATTTTGTTTGTTTTGGGGTACGTTTTTTTACCCCGTTCCGTTGTCTTGAATGTCGTTGCCAAAATAAAATCGGAGCAACCCTATTTGGACTAAAAATCGCAGTTTCTTTAAGCTGGACTTTTGCTACGATCCCAAGCATTGCAGCCACAAACTGTACAAAAATTTATGTTGGTACGGAGCAGACATGGTGGCCAGTACCTGCCTTTTGCACCGGGACCCAGATACCCCCCTTTAAAGTCAAAGGGTTTTTGTAAACACCATCCACATGGGCCAATGTAAAAACGGTTTTTTGGTCTAAAACTCACTTTTTTGCCCATAGGTTTCTGTGAGTTTTAGACCAAAACAGTTTCATACATGTGGCCCATAGTGTTAGCACTTGCATTTTGTGCTCCTCTATACTGTGATATACTTCACATGTATCCAAATGAAATCAATAAATACTACCCTTCCTCTCACCAAAAATATGTCACCCCCACACAGTGACCATATAGTGGTAGGTACCAGTGTACACAGGCTCTGCAGACTATACGTGACCCCCACACAGTGACCATATAGTGGTAGGTACCAGTGTACACAGGCTCTGCAGACTATATGTGACCCCCACATAGTGACCATATAGTGGTAGGTACCAGTGTATACAGGCTCTGCAGACTGTATATTACCTCCATATAGTGACCATATAGTGGTATGTACCAGTGTACACAGGCTCTGCAGACACATAACTGAATACAGTACAGTTACATTTAGGGACACACAGGTGATGTCTTTTATGATCGGAGTCGTTCACTGCCCTTATTCTTTTCCATCTGACTATCATGTTGTCTATATACCTACCTACCTACTTGGGGGTTTATATGCCAGCAATGAGAATCTATATGGAAAAGCTAGGTGACCAGCTTTCCTATGATAGGAAAGTCGGATGTCTGCTGTTTGGGATGGGGAGTCACCCATCGTTCCTATATAGGCCCCAATAAAGAATGTAAGTGTAACGGTCAGGAGGTGGCTCCACTGGACCACCGCAGGCGATGGCGTAAGCCCACACCAGGGAGTGGAATCTCAGTAGGTCCCGGTATTCACCAGAGCCCGCCGCAAAGCGGGGTGGTCTTGCTGCGGCGGGAGTCTACCTGGTCACTTCCACTGGCGGGGCTTGCCTGCGGTGGCGGCCAAGGGTAGGCGAGGTATGGAATCGGCAGGCAGGCTCGTAGTCGGGGACAGGCAGGAGGTCAGGACAGGTGGCTCTGGTTCGTAAACGTAGACAAGCAGGAGGTCAGGAGTGGCGGCAAGGTTCGTGGTCGGTAAACGTAGGCTCGAGGTTCGGTACACAGATAGGCAGACTAGACAATACTGGAACTGCTTTCTCCAACAGGAATACACCAAGGATCCAGCGAAGGCCGCCAAGAAGAGGCCGGACTTAAATAGGAGCAGTGCCCGGCAATGACCAATTTGAAATGATAAATTTCAAACTGCCGGCCCGCGCGCGCCCTAGGGGCGGCGCCAGGAGACAGGCTGAGCAGGAGCGTGGCCGGGTAAGTGGATGCCGGCGGGGACAGGGGAGTGAGCGGACCCCGAACCCGAGGTGCGGGACGGGGCTCCGCTAGGTGTAGGAGCACGGGCGCGCCTGCGACCCGGGACAGTGGTCGCAGGGGCGTCCGTGGCAGTAGGTATCTATGTCCCCCCAGTAGGCTATAGGTACATAGGGCCCTCAGTCTCTAGGCAGGTATATGTTCCCCTGTCTGTAGGCAGGTATATGTCCCAATATTCTGTAGGCAGGTAAATGTCCCTCATATTATTCTGTAGTGAGGTATATGCCCCCCATATTATTCTGTATGGTAGGCATGCATAGGTCCCCCATAGTCTGTTTAGTAGGCAGACATAGGTCCCCCATAGAAGACATGGATGTAACTGCACGGTAATCACTTTAACGTGTATAGAGCCTATGTACACTGGTATCTACCACTATACGGTCACTGTATGGAGGTATTATACAGTCTGTAGAGACTGTGTACATTGGTAGCTACCACTATATGGTAACTGTATGGTGGTAGTATGCAGTCTGCAGAGCCTTTGTGCACTGGAAATTACCACTATATGGTGACTGTATGATAGTAACACTGGAGGCCACTTTCAAAAGTTGCCAAGTATGATCTATCTATCTATCTATTAATCTATCTATCTGTAAGGGACCGGGGTAGTGGATCCACTGGGCCACTGCAAGCGGTGGTACGGGCCACAACAAGGAGCGGAGTTTAAGTGGGTCCCGGTTTTCACCAGAGCCCGCCGCAAAGCGGGATGGACTTGCTGCGGTGGGATTCCACCAGGTCCCTACCCCTGAGGTGACTTGCTTGCGGTGGTAGCCGAGCTGCAACGTAGAGCAAAATCGACAGGCAAACTCGTAGTCGGGGACGGGCCATAAGGTCAGGACAGGCAGCTAAGGTTCGTGGTCGGAGGACGTAAGCCGGAGGGACTGGTACATGGAAACGGCAACCGGAACACAGAAGAGGCTTCCTCGCATAGGGTATGGGCTTTATGGATTCGGCAAGGTGCTTCTGGGAGGTGGAGCAATATATAGGGTCAGCGGCCGGCATAGCCAATAACCGGCACACTGGCCCTTTAAATCCAGGAGAGCCGGCGCGCGCGCGCCCTAAGGAGCGTGGCCGCGCGCACGGGCCGGCACACAGGCGTGGGTAAGCAGGAGCATGGTCGGGTAAGTGATTGGGCCCGAACGAGCGAGTGCGGCCGTGGATCGCGGCGCTACTCGGTACGGGCGCAAGGAGGGATCCCGGGGACCGAGTGCGTCCGCAACCTGAGCCGCGGGCTGCGGCACAACTTGTGACAGTACCCCCCCTTTTGGCCTCCCCCTTTTTCTGGCCTGAAGAAACCTCTGCAGAAGTCAACGGTCCATAATGTGGTCCTCAGTTTCCCACGGCCCGAACCCCTTCCAGTCGATGAGAAAATGACGCCTCCTCCTAATCGTCTTCATGGCCAAGATTTCCTTCACGGTGAAGACGTCGGAGGTATCGGCCTCAGGAGAAGGAGGCGCCACCCTCTGAGAGAACCTATTCACGATGAAGGGCTTCAGCAGAGAGACGTGGAAGGAGTTCGGGATCCGCATCGAGGGAGGTAACTTGAGCTTGTACGCCACCGGGTTGATCCTTTTCAGCACCACAAATGGACCGAGATACCGGGGGCCTAGCTTGTAGCTAGGGATCTTTAGGCGTACGAACCTGGATGATAACCAGACCTTATCCCCGGGGGCAAAAGATGGAGAAGGTCTCCTGTACCTGTCCGCTTGGAGTTTAGTCAGGGCAGAGGCCCGTTGCAGAGAACGCTGAGTGTCACTCCAGATGGCCTTCAAGTCGCGAACTAGGGTATCCACCGCCGGACCATCCGTGGATGGCACCTGTGGGTGGGGAGGGCGGGGATGACGTCCATACACTACAAAAAATGGAGAGGCACCAGACGAGGCAGAATCCAATGAATTATAGGAGAACTCCGCCCAGGGAAGCAAATCCGACCAGTTGTCCTGTTGGGCGGAAACGAAATGGCGCAGGTAATTCTCCAGGATCTGGTTGACCCTCTCCACCTGCCCATTGGACTGGGGATGATACGCAGAGGAGAAATCCAGCTTCACCTTTAACTGGGCGCAGAGAGATCGCCAGAATCTTGACATGAACTGTACTCCGCGGTCAGAAACTATATGAAGAGGGAGACCATGTAAACGGAAAATATGAAGAAAAAAAAGACTCGCAAGGCGAGGTGCAGAAGGCAGGCCCGGCAAAGGCACGAAGTGCGCCATCTTTGAGAAGCGATCCACGACAACCCAGATGACAGTGTTACCAGCGGATGACGGAAGATCTGTAATGAAGTCCATGGCAACATGGGACCATGGGCGATTAGGAACCGGCAAGGTAGAAGTAAACCCGCAGGCCTAAGGTGGGGCGTCTTGTTGCGGGCACAAACTGGACACGATGCCACAAAGTCCTTGACATCTTTGGTAAGGTCAGGCCACCAATAGTAGCGGGCTATGAGCTGTCCCGTCTTCCGTACACCAGGATGGCCAGCCACCAGCGACCCACTTCAGAACTTTCTTGCGAAGCACTGGGCACACGTAGCTCTTGCCAGGGGGTACCTGTCGGAGATACACTCGGGCCACAGAAATTAAACGATCTGGTGGGATGATGTGACAAGGAGGCGAGTCCACACCAAAAACATTAGAGGCACGGGACAGGGCGTCTGCTTTGATGTTCTTCTCGGCAGGACGGAAATGGATTACAAAGTTGAACCGCGAGAAGAAGAGAGACCAGCGAGCCTGCCGGGGGTTGAGGTGCTGGGCTGTTTGCAGATACACGAGATTTTTGTGGTCTGAATAAATGGTGACCGGGTGACGAGCCCCCTCCAGTAGATGGCGCCACTCCTCGAAGGCTAACTTAATAGCTAGCAGCTCACGGTCTCCAATCGTATAATTTTTGGT
>JAODAL010031183.1:0-48807 GCA_025379985.1 Phyllomedusa bahiana | reverse complement strand
GAGGAAAAGGAAGCTTCATCAAAATGGTTTGGTCTGTAAAAAAAAACATGGGAGACAACTCCTTTAAGCAGCATTTTCCCAATAGGGACTTTCTGTTTTTTAAATTGGGTTCTCTATTAATGGAGAATTGTGATAAAGGCATGACTGCAGGGAATCCATGCAAGTGGGATATTCACGAACAAGTAGCTATTTCTAGTGCAGAAACATCAAGTCAATCCATTTATATAATCTAATCTAATCCATATTTCAGAAACAGAAGGTTCTCTTACCAGACACCGATAGATACATCCTCTTCTGGCTGCAAGTAGAAATTACATGTGTGATTTAAAAACCTTGACCCTGGGCCTTTAAAATAAAAAATTGGAAACCTCACTTTAAGATAAGCAACAAAATAACATTACACAATTTTTTAAGGAATGTTCATAACCTCAAAAGACATATATACGCCAGGGTGTATATATTTTGCTTTAAGTTCTTGGCTTGAATCGGAGAAGCCAGCAGAAGTCTGTACAATCCAGTCAGAAATGTTGGTTAACCAGTACAAGCGGTGCGTGATTAAAGGATATGAACACCTTTCACTTTTTTTTTTTTTTGCTAAAACAAATGAAAATAAAGCCTTTTCTAAGCGCTTTCCCCAAAAAATTTCCTCCCAATTATTTCGCCGTGGAGCCTGTGCAGCTGCTTTACATAGCCGATTGTCCTGCTGCTTCTGACAGAGGTAACACATCAAAGAGTAGTGTGCTGTGCAATCTCTTTCTGCTATTCCCTTTTTTTTTTTCCAAGTTTGGGTATGTTAAACGGCATTTTTGGGGGGTAGGGAAGCGCCCAAAACGCGGGGTGTTTTGGGAAGCAGCGTAATCAGTGGCAATTCCAAAGGGGGGAGGGAGAGGGCGCACCGGGGGCCCCCTTTCCCCTGCATTGTCAGAGTCTTAAGCGCCGTAACAATTGAATGTCACTTAACTCCCCCCCCATACAATGATGTTCGTCGGCGCGGGGAACGCAAATGCCAGCTCTCTAAAAGGAAAAATTTGGGTTTTCGTAATTTCGGCACGCATTTGCCTGTTAGGAAAAATGCCCCAAAGTACGCAGTGAAATGCACGCCAAAATAAACCGTGTGAACATACCCTTACACTCTGCTGTGATTTTTCATACGTTTGTATTTTCCTCCCTACATACTAAGAGCCATAACTTTTTTTTATTCTCTGGTCTACATTAGGGTATGAGAGCTTGTTTTTTTAAAGGACAAAATGTACTTTTTTAAAAAAAAACCCGGGCAAAGATTATGCCCCCCTTTTGAGGACAAAAAAGTGTGACAGACAAGCTAGTTTCCAGGGTGGTCCCTTATTCTGTAAGTGCCCCGTGTTTTAGTATTTAATGCTCAAATTTTGCAGTTTTCAGCCAGAAGAGTCATTGAAGAGTCCCTTTAAAGAGTCAGTTTTTTTCAAACCCCGGGCCAATCGGAGGAGCCCGCCCCCCTCAATGACAACCTATTTCTTTGAAAAGGGAGAAAATGGAATAATTCGTGGGGGGGTAGTTTTGGTGGGCGGGGTAACACCTTCATGAATAAAATTTGAGGGGTAAATGCCAAATGGCTTTTACGAAAAGGGACCAGGCGGAAAAAGCTTCTGTCATAGCTTGTGCGTCCCAGCAAGGGGGGACAACCATTGGGAAAGGGTTCCCCTTTAAAGGGAACCCTTTGGCCCTAAAATTAGTGACTGGGAAACCAAAAACTTTGTAGGTGGGAAAATGACCCCAAAAGGGCGGTATTTTGTCATGGTTTTGCAATTAAAAGTTATTTTCAAAACAATGTAGAAAAATGACTATTACTCCATGCCTATGGAGGTCGCCCTGCCAACAAGTTGGCAACCTGCAGTCCCTTTTTACATGATACGGTCATGTTGATCACGGCATCCTGGACTATCCATAGAAACCCACGTTGGGCAATGGTTTCCTCATCTACCAGTCTGTCTCCAATCTTCACCTCTTCCACAGAATTAAGACCTTTCTCACAAAACCCACTCAACCCCCATTTGCTCTATACCACGTACACCTACTCACACTCTCCCTGCTTCTCCTTGCTGCTGGGGACATATTTCCGAATCCCGGGCCCCCTCAGCACATCCTGCTTTTTGTTTCACTGTCTCTCACAGACCAAACTCCATTAACCCCAGAAACCTCAAACCCATTCCCTCACCCCCGCCATACCCATCTGGAATGCAGGTTCTGTGTACAACAAACTTCCCTTCCCCCATGACCTTTTCATCTCAGGCAACCTATCCTTCCTTGGTTTAAGGGTATGTTCACACGCCATGTTGGATCTGTTATGGATCCAAAAAAGGCATTCAAAAGCGCTGCGTAAATCGCATCCAACACGTAGGACGCATGTAAAACACGCATTGACGATCACTGGTCTGAACACCTATTCGTGTTTTACATTGCAAGCAATGTAAATTAGACATGCCCACTTGTGTTAGATACCAATGTTTGGGGTCGGTTAGGGTCTGAAAACGGATTCTAAAAAAACAGATTAAAAATGGATTCCCAAAAATGTCGTGTGGTGAACATACCCTAACTGCAGAACCTCGGCTGGCACCTTCTGACACAACCTCCCCTGCTGCCTTCTCTTACGGCGGGCTTCATCTCCCCACCCTGGCAGCAAGCATGGTGGAGGTGATGGCCTTGTCCTATCTGACACATGTTCCTTTGCCCCCATTCTCCCCTTCTTTTAGGTGCACTGTCCACATCTACTCCCCCCTCCAACCTTCAAGTGGCTGTCGTCTATCAACCGACCGGCCCTTCCACTGCCTTCCTTCGACTTCGCTTCCTGGCTTCTCCACTTTCTTTCTACTGACATCCCCACTATGATCATGAGAGACTTCAACATCCCCACTCCAGTACTAAAACTCGTCACTCTCCTCTTCCTTCGGCCTCTCCCAGTGGACCTTTGGAGCACTCGCAAATGTGGACACACATGGACTCTTCTTCCACCCACCTCTGCCTCCGACTTTCAATCTCTTCCTTTCCCCATTTTTTGACACACAACCTGTCACTTTCTCCACTCCACTTGTGTCTCCTGTCCAAAACCTAGTGCTTCCCCACAGGAACCTACAAAATTCTTAAACCTTGCACTCTCTCGCACCTCTCTCTACCATATCCTCATTTGATGACCCAGATGCAGCCACCGCTTTCTACAACAACAAAATCACCTCCACTCTTGACCTTGTCTCACCTTTCACATATACAAAGGACCGCAAATCCAACAAGACTACCCGGCACACAGAACCCCCCACAAACAGAGGGCAGCTTCAGAATTGCTGAACGCCGGGAAGAAAAACCCACTACAACGTGACCTCACCTCATCCCATTACAATCACTACATTATTTAGTTGCACTCACCACTGCAAACAGGCTTTCTTCACCACAGTCATATCCTGCCGTCTCACAACCCAAGACAACTTTTTTAACACCTTAACTCTCTCATCGTCCCCCAGTACTCTCCCCATCTCTCTCTCTCAGCAGATGATTTCGCCACTCACTTCCTAAAATAAGATCCATCTCATCAGACAAAGCTTCACCCCACAGTCACCACCGCCCACCACTATACCTGCACAGTCCCCACTGCCCTCCTTTATACCTGCACAACACTAGTCCCCCTTAACGTGGTTCTCTACTCAAGACAAGCTTTCCTCTCTACTGTCCAAATCCAAACTTTCCTGTAACTTGACCCCTGCCATCCCATCCTATCCCAGACTTAGGCCTCTATTATCATCTCAGCCCTCACCCATCTCTTCAACCTATCGTTAACCTCTGGCATCTTCCCTTCCTCCTTTAACCCCTTAAGAACCTTGCGATTTTTTGTTGTTGACACTTTAGTTTTCCCCTCCTCGTCTTCCAAGGCCATAACTTTTTCTTATAATAGATTTTTTTTGGAACAATTTTATCCATAAACATATAAAACATTGCTGTACAAAAGTGAACCAAAGGCACACTACTATTGAAGTACTGAGAATCCAGTGAGTAAATTTCAAGTCGTCAAGTAAAGGCCTTCAATACTTCGACCAGAAGTTGACAGGTCAACATACAGAACATATAATAATACGTGCACTACGGAAGCTCGGAGCCAACCAGACTCCCACCTACAGTGGACAATGGAGATACTGGGGACATGATTGAATATAAAGGTCCTGATACTCCAATAAGTTTAACAGGGAGGAGGGAGGGAGAAAAAGAAGAAGGAGGGAAGAGGAAATCCTCACCAACGACCCCGGAGAGACACAAACATCATGCGAAGACTTAACCAAAGAGGAGGATCCTCCATTGGGAAGCTTCAATCGCCAAGGGCCCAATCAGCTATATCTGATACCGTATAGGAGCGAGCGAAAGAATCGATGGATGGGACTCCATCATCACCCAAGAGGGGGGTGTAGGCCCGGAACTCCCTGGAGACTGATACTGGGTCACGGCTCAAGTTTGCAGTACTTTAATCGCTCTCGGGGGAGTGGGCGATCTTCGCCTCCATACAATATGTTTGAGGATACTCCTCCAACCCATTCAGCGAATGGACGAGGGGAACAAAGGATTGTCCGACCAGCGACGGTGGGTATTACGTCTTTGCCGCCTGTAGAAGATGTTTATCAAAGATTTTTTATAGTGAGGATTGAGAGAAAAAAGGGGCCATAAATAAAAGGACGCTTCTGGGCGGTCCGGATGGAACCTGCAACAATACCCGGATAGGCCTGAAGGACCCTTTCCAAAAGGGCCGTAAGGCTCTAGGCAAACCCCCCCACCATATATGGGTACTTCGACCCTGCCTCCTGATTTTGCACCTCCAGCAGGTGTTGGACATTGGGGTACCATTATGCAGCAGAGTCGGCACTCTTATTACCACCTGGAGAGTATTCCCCCCCCAAGCTTGTTCCTGCGCTTTGTAGGCTATCACTGCTTTATTGAGTGAGATAAAAGACTTCTCCATTGTTCAACAGTAAAAGTCCTCGGAAGTTCTTTTTCTCCTGCTTTACAGTAGTGAGGGCGATCATGACAAGGGAGGAGATCAGCCACTGATAGTATCAAGGAGATTAAATGCTGGGAAGCGTACGGGAGCGACACAGAGGTCGCTCTCAAACGGTGAAAATGTCGAAAGAGACTCCCTTTCGCGATTACAGGGGCATAAGAAGTGGATAGCTGCAAATATTTCAAAGTGGTTATAGGAGAGAAAGGGGGGAAGGTCTGGGTCATATCCGAAAGGGGTTTCAGGGTCCCCATGACCTGGACCTGTACTGCGAGGTGCGGGCGAGACTTAGAACTCCTACAGGAAGACCTGCACGAAGTGCATGGAGGTGGAAATAATTGGTTGTCCGAGATAGGAATACAGGCGGACCCATTAAATCTAATAGATGGTACCGGGACCCTTTACCTCAGAAGTAATGGATAAGTTATGGGCTGCGTGAAGGACAGAAGTCTGGGGTCTCGCGAGTTGAAAGATTCTTGGCCACGGGAGACGAGAGTATAGCCTGGGGGAAAGAGACTGTCCCGTGCGATATATACCCAGGGTTTATCCTTGGGGCTATGGATCAAATCCAAAACTGGGTACGCTGTGGCTAGGTGAGTGACACTTGCATATCGGGTAAGGCCCACTCTCCTCCGTATTCGGCTTGGACATATATTCCCTTTAGTCTGGGGCGGTGGCATCGCCAAAGAATATTCAGAGAACCTCGAATGGAGTCTCACCAGAATGGAGGAGGGCAGGGAGATCTGCACCGTATGAAGTAGGTATAGCAGTTTCTGGAGGATGGACATTTTAATGTAATTGTTTGCTCTACCAAACCTACTGAGAAGGTCACCTGCGCCCGCCAAGCCCTAAGTAGCCGTGAAACATTGGTAACAACAGGGAGAAAATTTACACTCGTAAAGTTGAGCTAGGTCCATTAGAATTTAGTCCCCAGATATGAAATCCCGCCCCCAGGCCAGGAGAAAGGAAGTTAGATTTAATGGTCTGGGCCAGTGGCCTACGATCAGGAAATGTTCAGGGGCTTCAGGATTTTGAATAATTAATTTTGTAAATTGGACCAGAGGGCATAAAGATTTATCCAGCACGGACACATCTAAGAGGGAGGGGAGTATAAAAGGATGTTCCGTCTGATAGATAACAAAGTGTTGCAAGAGCGAACCTTTAAACTACTGCCCTCCAATGTTATACCTGTAGGTCCGGGATTGGATCGCAACTGCATGCAGTAGGTGCTCCTAATGATCAAGAATGTATAGTAAAGGCGACAATGGGGCATCCTGCCTGGTGCCATTGCGTATTTAAGGGGGTCTGTTGAGGGCCCCGTTTTCTCTTAATGTTTGCAGAAGGGTTCTGATAAAGTGCCAATTGTTAGTGGATTTAAATATTGGGCCGAGGTTCCCATATGTTTGAGGGGTATCGGTCAGTGAGTCCTAGAGATCATATCAAACGCTTTTCAGCGTCAAGGGACAGGATCATCAGTGGCAAACCGTGAGTTTAGCATGTTGATCTGATGTCTAACGTTTTCTAGGGAGTTGTCACTGGCTCACGTCCCGGGGGTAAAATTCCACCTGGTCGGGGTGGATCAGGGTAGGCAAGAAGGGGGTTAAGAGGACGATTCGCTAAGAGCTTGCATAGATTTTATGATCTACGTTGAGTAGGGATATCGGTCTATAGCTGCTGCAAACCTGCGTGTGTCCTTACTGGTTTTGGGCAAAAACTACGATATGGCCGCGGAGGCCTCTCCCGGGAAGGCGAAGACGCCCGAAGACAGTGTTGAAGGCTTTCCAGAAGAACCGGGGAGGAACGAGAGCGGGCGAGCTTAATCTCGAAAGGTATTTACCAGTTAAGCAATAGGCCCTAGGGCTTTTCCCGCTCGGGAGATCCCCCATACGGCTGGTTTGACTCCACTCCTCCTTCGAAAAGGCTCTCAGCCTTGGATGACCTCAAAGTTAGTGTGGAAATGGGGACGGAGGAGGGCCCCGCGACTGAGGAAAGAGGACTGGGGTCATGCCTCTGGAAGGTTATATAGCTTAGAAAATGGAATGACTGGAATTCACCCGCGATTCTCTGAGGGCGGACACCAAATTTAAACCTCTGCTGTTAATTTTTAATACTGGTATCCAGGGATCGTGTGTCCTATTCTATGGCTCTCACCAGTGTCGACCGCTCTTGTTTTACATATTCATAGAACCTAACTAGACCGGCTGCAATGAGTCTGCCCAGAGATGGGGCTCAAACAATAAACGGACTTCCACACGAGCCAACAGCAATTCCTGCAGCACTTTGCAGAGAGGGCTTGTTTGTGCAAGAGCTCAAGCGTGGTTACTTATGCAGCGCACGCAGCTGATCGCAAGTTGAAAGGGATTTTTAAGGCGACTGCCATGCTTGATCAAAATGCCACGAAGGGACACATTTCAGTGCTCCATTGAGAAGAGGTGAGGTGTGATGCATCAAGTATGGTCGACTAAAATGCTAACTGTCATGTGAGCTCCGCCAAACAAAGCTGAGTCCAGCAGCAGGGACTCATTGAGTCTCCAAGGTCTGCTTGAGCGAAGAAGAAAGCGGAAATGTAATAAGAGACAAATTTCGGAGCATTGTATAAGGTTCCCGACCGAAACACATGCGCTATTCGAGGAAAGACTGCAGCACGGAAAGGGCCCTATGTGAAGGTGAGAATATAATCGATCTGCTATAAGTATTATGGGGCTGTGAGAAAAAAACTATGTCCCTATCGGACGGTTGCTGAAGCCTGCCATCCGTATACCAGCTGAAATTGGAGAATGGGACTTTCTTAAACTTTTGTTTTGATAGCTGAGATGCTATGGAGGAAGCCCAGAGGAATTATCAAGAATTGGGTCGAGGGTAGGTTAATGTCCCACAGAAAAATCGGACAGTGCCCCTAGCCCGGGAGTGTAACTCGTGTTCTGAGGACTTCAGTAGAAAGCAACCTGCCCATGATTCGGAGTATATACGTTGTCAGAATCGTTAGAAATCAATGCCATTAAATATTAAGGATTAAAATTAGTATATCTGGCCTCGTGCCGATCAGAGATTGAAGTCTATGGACCGGTTGAGCCAGGGTATCTTATTGGATGGCGTAGGCCACCCCTCTAGTCTGTGGAGTAGGGGCAGTTAGATAAGGCTCACTGGGGGAAGTATCTAACCTTAATTATAGGGGGGCATGAGGTTTCATTTTGAAAATGTGTCTCTGATAGGGCACACACGATTTGTGCTTTCTGTCGGTGTAGAAAGTGATACAGGATTTGAGAAACGTTTCCTAGGATGTTGAAGGCCCTTGGCGTTGAAGGTTTTCAGCTTAAGATCCCACCCATTTAGCTTGAGAGGTAGACATCATGATGTGTGTTCTCGGCATCCGGCGGGGAGTAAGTGAGGAAGGGAGAGGAAAGGACTAAAAAAGATACTAGGCCAGGAGGGGGACCAAAGTAGAAACACAGGGTATACAAAAAAACTCCGCAAAAAAATTAAACTAACAAACTTATCTTGAAAAACAGAAAGCCAGGGTGGCCACATGTGGCCAGAAGGCTAGTCCAAACCCTATTTGGGGGGTGCGTATGGCAGGCATGCCAGAAAGTGCAGCTCCCAGGCAGTTACTGATCAGAGCTTATGAAAGAGAATCCAAAACTATTAGTACTTGGGCAATAAAAGAGAGTAGAACCTGTACATCAATCAGGCAACAGATCAGTTGGCAGAGACTGGAGATGAGAACAGTGGAGAATGACAAGAGGATCTCAGATAGGAACCGCTACGTGCAATTTAGCCAACCGAAACCTAGACAATAAAAGATATCGGAGAAACTGATATTTGAGTCTCTACCACTCGGAGTGGCGGGGGACCTTTATTATTCTTATTATTATTTTTTTTAAAGCGCCATTGATTCCCAGGGGCGCTGTACAATTCGAGGGGTAATCATACAGATACATAGTCAAACTGAGTACAATGATAAATGAACAATGACAATTGGCACGACAGAGGGAGATAGGACCTACCCGCAGGGCTTACAATCTACAAGGAGGGAGAAAGAAGAAGGAGGTGGGGTGGCAGACCTGTATGAGGGGGAGTAGTGACAAGTTTAGTGAAGGTTGTAGGCAAGCCTGAAGAATGGGTTTCAGGTTACTTTTGAAGTTGGTGAGAGTGGGGGAGAGTTCGATGTGTTGGGGCAGTGAGTTCCAGAGTGTGGGAAGCGACGAGAGAAGTCTTGGAGACGTTTGTGGTGAGGAGCTGATAAGGGGGGAGCAGAGGAGAGTCTTGTGAGAGCGGAGATGCGTGAGGGAGATTTTCTGGAAAATTTGGGAGAGGATGTATGGAGGAGAGAGGTCATGGAGGCCTTGAATGTCATGGTTTAGTAGCTTGAAATGAATTCGCTGGGCAATGGGAAGCCTCAGTGAAGGGATTGGCAGAGGGGAGAGGCAGAAGGAGTAGCGAGGAGAGAGGGTGGAGTAAGTCGGGCAGCAGAGTTAAGGATGGATTGGAGGGGAGCGGAGGGTGCTAGCTGGGAGGCCATAGAGAGGATGTTGCATTATGTCTAGGCGGAGGAGATGACTAAGGGCATGGACCAGCATTTTTGTGGTGTCCCATAGTTGAGGAAAGAGCGGATGCGAGAGATGTTTTTCAGGTGGAGGCGGCAGGCAGAGGCGAGGGTTTGGATTGCGGTTAGAGATAGATAGAGCGGAGGTCTAGGTATTACCCCAAGACAGGGACTTGTGGGACCGGTTGAATGTTGTAGAGCCGTTGACTGTAATAGAGAGTTAAGGGGCAGGGTAGAGTTGGGGGGTGGAAAGATGATGAGTTTGTTTTTCCCGTTTAGTTTTAGGGACGTGGGGAAAAGAAGGGGGAAATGGGGGAAACAATCGGGGATCCCGGGAGAGAGAAAAGTGACTTTGGGGCCGGAGATGTAGAGTTGGGTGTCGTCTGCTTATAGTTGGTAAGAAACCCGTGGAGGCTTTTGCTGCCCCAAGGCCCAAAGAGTGTAGATGAGAAGAGTAGGGGGCCCCAGGACTGACCCTTGGGGGACACCACAGAGAGGGGCCGGGTGGGGGTTTTGGAGCGAGAAGGGAGAATGAAAGTCCGATCATGAGGTATGAGGGACCTTTAGAGGGGGCCCTTGGACGGAAGGGCCCCGAGCACCGGGGGGGGGGGAAAGACCTCCCCACCTCCCCCCCCCCCCATGGCAGGGACAAGGGGGGGCCACCCGGCAGCGGGGACATCAGGAATTTTACCCGCACAAAGGGTGGTAAGCCCTCAAGGTGCGGGTGAAAGGTGCGCTCAGCCCGGGTACAAAAAGTGCAAAAGGAAACCCATTGTAAAGGGAGTTCCTCCCTTCAGGGTTTTAAGAAGGGGTTTTTTGCATGCACGCTGTGCCAGGGGTATGCAGACAAGTCCGGGAATATTGTAACGGGTCTTGGAAATTTTAAGGGAACCAAAAAAGGGTGAGCGGGCTTCTGAAGGATTTGCTTTTTAAGGACATTAATGGGACCACGATACGTCCCTGGATGGTGAAACCCTAGCTGGAGGTGCAGGGTCAGGGGTTCGGTCCATTAAATGTAGGTATTGGATCGCGGTCCAAGATGTTTTGAAGACTTGAATACGTAGGTTAGCCAGGGAGGCCCGATTTGGAACCCCCCGTATCCGAGATTTTCCCTCCCCCTTTTTCTCGTCACCCAGATGCTGCTGGGGGGGCAAATAGCTGAGATGAATGTTGCTGCATACCCCTTGCTGAAGGAGAGGGGGGGGAGTCCTAGCTGGTGGACTTTCCCCCTAGGGGAAACAGAGAAGATCCGAGGGGAAAATTGAGCAAACTCTTTTCAAAACGTTTCTCCATGAGGAATATCATGTCTATGGGGGGGTTTGTGTAAGAAGTTGGGGTCCGCCAGAGTTATTGGCGGCCGCAGCGGTGTGGTGACCCTCCACCCTTCTTTGGTAGAAGGACTTGTGCAACTCCGGGGGAAAAAAAGTAGAGGGGCCCCGGGCCCTTAGACCCGGGGGGTGGGGAAAGGGGAAATCCGGGTAAGGTGGGGCTAGCACAGCCAGGGGGGAAGAAGGGTTAAAATGGCTGGGTGCAGAGGACTTGGGGCAAATGCAGTAGGCCCGGGGAGCCAAAGGACGTCCCCCCAAAAGGGGCCCCTGAGATGGCCCCGGTAGGAGTCTTCTCCCCCGATGAGCCCTGGCCCACTTGGGGAGCAGCGGGCCCGACCCCTGGCCTTTTGATGCTGGGGCCAATAATTTGTCGAGGCAGGGTATCAGTCTGGAGCCCCCAACCCCCGGGAGAAGGGGTGATGAATTTGTGGGCCCTGATTAGGGGGTGCAACCCATGGAGGGTTAGATTTGGGGCGTCAAAACTGGGGGCCCCCTCGCAAGGGGTGGGTGACCAGGAGGGGGCCAAAGGGTTATGGGGGCACGGGCCCCCAGGTCACGAAATGCGGCCAGTGAATACCCTGGCGGGGTGTGGGGGGAAAGGAACCGGGATTGGGGAAAGGTGTTCCCGAGTCCGTCCCGCAATGAACAGGGCCCCCCCTTGCACTGAGTCCCCGTCGGGGGGGGCTCTGGGGCCCGTCTCCGCCTTTTTGAGCGTATCGGCCCCGCCCCTGATCATTTTCCGCAGCAGGCCCCGGGACCGGGCAATACCTGCAACATTGTGGGGTGAACTCCGTCAGCAGGATCCGGGAGGGAACCCCGGGGGGAGAAGGGGGCTTCCCCAGGCCCGGTAGGCGAAGAGGGCTTCATCACAAGCGCGCTCTCGGCGATACCCCGGCTTTCCGGGGTTTCTGTACCCTTTGGGCCCCCGGAAAAGGAGCTGGGGGCAGGGCTTCTTTTTTCTTGGGGCCGGGCGGGGGGGAGGCTTTTCGGCTCCCGGGGGGATTGCTCGGGCCCTTTCCGTTTGAGGGGGCGGAGGCCTCTTGTTAAAAGGGTTTTCCCCCAGGTTTAGGAGGATAAGGGTGATTAAGCCCAAAACTGGCCAATCCCCCCCTGGGCGGGTGCGGTGTGGGGGGGAGTTTTCGTTTTTGGGGGATTTGCCCATTATTGTGAGGCGTGGCAATGGATTCTCTAAGGGTACAAAAGGATCAGGGGAAATCTTTTTCACGCAGCCATGGAGTAAAGCCCCCCCCCCCCCCCCCAAGGCCATAATTTTTTTTTATTTTTCCACCTACTAGACCTAAGAGGGTTTTTATTTTAGGGACAAGATGTAATCTCAAGGGTGTTTGTCACTGTATATAGAATATACTGTAAACCGAAAAAATTCCAATGGGACAAATTTTGAAAAAATACTTTCGCCATGTTGGGGGTTTTTTTGCTTTTACGACGTTCAAAACTTAGTAAATATAATGCTTGCTGTATTTTAAAAAGGGGTACGCATCCCCCAAAATTTAAAATGTAGGGTTCGTTTGTTTTGGTACCGTAAAAAAATTTTTAAAAAAATTTTTTTATTTTGAAATTTGCGCCGCGGCACCATTTTGTGAGACCAATAACTTTTTTTTACTAACACCTAAGTGTCGGAGGGTGCTTTTTTGGGGCTGAAGTGTACTTTTTAGCTAGAGTTTGGAAATGCTGCAATTTTTTTTATCTTTGGAATTTTTTTTTTTTCTCGGCGTTTAGGCAAGGGATAATGTGCTATATTTTTATAGATTGACTTTTTAGGGTGCGGTGATGCCAATTGGTAACTTTTTATTTTTATTGTTTTTATTTGTAAAATGGGAAAGGGGGTGATTTGAAAATTTTAATACTTTTTTTTTTTACTTAAAACTTTTTTTATTTTTTTTACTTTGCTTGAGTCCCCCTAGGGCGCCTTTACCCCAGGGGCGCGATAGTTTAATAGCCTAAAGATTGCATGATAATGCATTAAGCTGTACCAAAATGGGGTTTCCCACTTCCCGCCTGGGGTCGGAAATGGGGCAAACGGGGAAAAATGGCAGCGATGAAGCCTTTACAGCTTCCCCCTGCATGCCAGGATCGGATCCCCGCAAACTCGATCGCTTTTTAAGAACGGTTTTCCGGCCGTTTCTCATTTGACTTTTGACGCGCCCACCCCCGCGCTGAACCCGCAGGTGTTTCTCGATCAGTTAAAACCCCCGGGGTTGTGCGGGGGGGGTCCCCGGGGGCGATTTCCCCCGCAAAGCCCCTTAGCAACCCTGGGAGTCTATCATCAGGGTCTTTTGGGGTTACACATGCACCCTCACAAACATCCCAAAAAAAGCCTCTCTTGATCTTCCTCTCTGCCAACTATCGCCCCATCTCATGCTTCCATTTTCCCCCTTTAAAATTTGGAGCGAAGTCTTCTTCAACCGTCCTCTTCCACCAATCTCTTTGCCCCCTGCAATTGGTTTTTGATCCCCTCACTCTACTGAAACCGCCCTAACCCAAAGTCCCCAACGACTTAGTAATGCTAAAGCTACGCCACTACTCTGTGCTTCTCCTCCTAGACTGCCCCTCGCTTTTGACACATAACCTCACTATCTTCAAATCCTTCCTTCGGGATCAGGACTTGGCCCTTTCCCGTATCTCCTCATATCAATCGGACATTAAATGTTACACTTGCAACCCCACCTCCTCTGCCCTCTTTGTTGTGTCCCCCCGGGTCAGTCCTGGGCCATACTCTTCTCTATTACCTCTTGGTTGGGTCAGCTAATCACACTAGCTTTTAAAAACCACCCATTTGCTGATGAACCCAATTTAATCTCCAATATAAGGGCCAAATTTTATGAAAACTTTTCCCGGGCTAAAAAAATTGTTTTCCTTTGCACAGAGAGTGTCCTTTATTTTTCCCGAGCACTATATGAAATGAAAAAGGAGTTTTTGGAAACTACTATGGACAACAAAGAGTTTTTGCCTAACTGTTTTTATTCAACGCTATTCTCCCGGGTCCCCCAAATGTTTTGTCCCTTCTCCTCCTTTTTTTCCTCCCCCTTTCCCCCATCTTTTTTCCTTTTTGCCCCAAATTCCTGGACTTTTTCCCTTTCAAAACCTCTATTTCCAAAACCTTTTTTAAAACCCCTAATCGGTTTTAAACCTCATCTACTAAACCCCCAAAAAAAAACCCCCAAAATTGCAAACCCCCCAATTTTCGTGCTTTCCCCCAGACCCCCCCTCCGCGGAAAATCAAACCCCCCCAATTTAAATTTTTCCCCCCCCCGGGGGATTTGGTTTCCCCCTTCCCCCCCTTTTTTTGGTTAGTTCTCCATTTGCCCCCCTTTTGCCCTTTGGGCCCCCCCGGGTTTTGGGGGCCCCTTTTTTTTTTTTGGTTGTCGTTTTTTCCCTATTTTTAATTTTGGGGATGCCCCTTTTTTTTTTTAAAGGGAAATTTATGGTATTTAAAAAATTTGGTTGCCTCCCGGGGGGTTTTTTTATTTTTTGGTTTAAAATGAAAAGGGTTCGGAAAATTTGGAAAAAGGATTTTTTGTCCTAACTTTTTTTTAAGGTTTTTTACCCCCCGGGGGTTTTTTTTTATTTTTTTTTTTTTGAAAAAAATGTATTGGGGTGTTTTCCCCCAAGGGGAAAATTTGGTAAGTTTTGGGGTTTTGTATTTTTTTGGTTTTAAAAATTTGGGCCCTTTTTGTTTTTTTTTTAGTTTAAAAAAGGGGTTTTTGGTTGTGTTTTTAAACCCCTTTTGGGTTTTGGGATTTTTTTTCCCCCCCAAAAATTGGGGGGGGGCCCCTTTTTTTTGTTTCCTGCCCCCCCCTTTTTGAAAATTTTGGGGTTGTTAAGTTAAAATGGTTCCTCCCCCTTTCCCCCTCTTTGTTTTGGGGGGTTTGGGCAATTGTTTTAAAGTTTTTTTTATTTTTGTTAAAATTTTGTTTTGTTTTTTTTAAAAATATGAAAGATTTATTTTTCTTTGAATTAAACCCATTTCTTTGGTTGCCTAAAATTTTTTTTGTCTTTTTTTTTTTCCCCCCCCAATCTGTTTTTTTTTGGTGGTGGGGGGAATTTTCCCCTTTGGTTTTGTTGGTTTTGTTTTGTTCAAAGTTTTTTTTTTGGGGTTTTATTTTTGGGGTTTTTGTGGGGCGGGGGGGTTTTTTAAAAATTATTTTTTTTTTTTTTAAATTTTTTTTAATTTTTTTTTTTTAAAAAAAAAAAAAAAATTTTTATTGTTGTGTGTGGTTTTTTCTTTTTGGGTTTAGGGTGTGGATTTTTTTTTTTAAAAAGTTGTTGTTGGTTTTTTTTTTTGTGTTGATTTTGTTGTTGTGTGTTTTTTTTTGTGTTTTGTGTGTGTTTTTTTTTGTGTTGTTGTGTTTTGAATTTTTTTTTGTGTTGATTTTGGGTTGGTGTTTTTTTTATTGTATTTTGGGGGGTTTTATTTCTTTTTAATTTATGTTGTTGTGTCTTTTTTTTTTTATGGTTGTTGTTGTTTTATTTTTGTTATGTTTTTGGGGGTATTTTGGTTTGTTGGGGAAAGGGTTTTTTTTAAAGTAGTTTTTTATATTATTTTTATATTTATTTTTTTTATTATTTTATTTATTTTTTATTATTTTTATTTTTTTTTTATTATTATTTTTATTTTTATTTTTTTTATTATTTTTTTTATTATTTTATAATAATTTATTATTTTATCTTATTATTATTTATTATTATTATTATTTAAAATTTGTATTTTTTTATTTTATTTTTAATCTTATTTATTTTTTTTTATTATTATTTTTTATTTTATTTATTTTTATTATTATTTAAAAATTTTATATTCTCCCTTGGGCCTTGGGCCCCTTTATTGCCAAATTTTGGAAAAAAATTTAAAAACCCAACCCAAAAAACCCCTTTTAAAAAGGTTGGGGGGCCAGGGACCTTTTTTAGGCCCCCCTTTCAATCCTTGATCTTGTGTGGGAAGTCAATCAGGCAACAGAACGGTCTAACCCCAAGTGCCATTAGATGAAGTTTACACGCAAATCTGTTGCCCAATTTGACAAAATACATTTTCTCAGATTTCATCGAGGATTTCACCTCAACTACACTGAACATGATGAAATCCACTCTAAAAAAACTACGCATTCCCAACCTTTGGACAAATATCTTCCCCTGTGTAGAATCCTTACTTGCCCGCTACTTCACTCCACAAAATCCACAGTTTTCATCTCCCTTTAATTACCCTTTTAATTTCAAAAGAAAGTGATGCTCCATTTTTCCTTTTCTTTGAAAAAATTTGTAAAAAAAAAAAACCCACTTACCTAAATTTAAAAAGACGAGCTGAGTTTGTATTGCAGGACAAATCTTCACAAGGAATGGAATGGCCACATAGAGACCAACTAATGCAAGTATAAACATTGTTAATGGGAAAAGATTTGGTGAAAACAAAGAAAAATTGGATTGTTAAAAATAATATTTTAAAGAACTGAAACAAAAGTGAGGTTTAAACAGGTGGGTTACACCGAGGGGAAAACTTGGCTTTCAATCCAACAACTTCCCTTCCACCACCTGTGAACACCCCTGCTCTATGAATGGGGAAAAAGTTACCCCTAACTCATGACTTTCTGCCGGGGAAGTGTCTGCCAAGAACAGTGCTCCTACCAACAAACAACAGGACTTGTGAGCACCTGGTGCCGGACATCAAAGCTCTGGCCGCACTGGAGAGACAGAATATTACCAGACAGATTATGTCCATTGGAGGGCGCCGAGCTAGTGCAGACTGCTGTTTCCGCATGTGCCCCTTTTTCTGTAAAGCAGGTTTAGACATTTACCCCTCAAATCTGGCAGTTTACAGCCTGTTCTGCCAGAGAGGAGTCCAGCTTAATTGTGAGCAGGTGTTAGCTCCGTTCACCAGGCATTTATTCATAGGTTGAATCAGGTTTGATTGGTTGAGGCTAAGGGTATGTTCACACGGCGTTTTTGGACGAGGTTTTCGGAGCGTATCCTCGCCCCAAAACCTCATCCAAACCACATCAAAACCTCGCCTGAAACACGCTTCTTCAGACGAGGTTTTTGATGAGGCTTTGATCAGGTTTTCGACGAGGTTTTCACCCATACAAATGAATAGGACTTAAACCGCGGCAAAAATATGCCAAAGCCGCACTAAAAAATGCGTCTACAACGCGCTTCAAGAATTGACATGACACTTCTTTTTCATTGCTTCCAAAGAACCGTGTAAAAACCTCGTCATGTATTTACTACAACAAGGAATATAGGAATCAATTAAATGAACTGGGGGCGTTTTGTATGAGGCTTTGGGCCAGGAAATTCTACGAAAACCTCGTACAAAAACGCCGTGTGAACATGTCCTAGCACCTGCTCATGAATAAGCTGGACTCATTTTCTGGCAGAGCAGGCTGCAAACTGCTAGATTTGAGCATTAAATTCTTACAGAATAAGGCCTGGTTCACACGACGGATTTGAACGTGGTTATGGCCGCGGGTTCCGAAGCGGTTTCACGGCCAAAACCACGTCCAAATTGCGCCCAGTTTATTAACGTGGTTTCCTATGGGAAACCACGTTAATAATCACACGCCGCGGGCTTGGCCGCGGCCTTGCCGCGCATGTTTGAGAACTCTCCTGTCAATTCTTGACAGGGAGTCCTCAGCGCGGTGGCCGCGCGGTGTTGCCGCGCGTGTCGCCTCGGTTGGTGCGCGGCTGGGCCGCGTTTTCCCCTCTGCCTATTAATTTGCATGGGGGCAAACCCTCGCCGCAAGCCGAGGCGAGGTTAGGACAAGGTTTTAGACGTGGCCAAACCCGCGGCCAAAGCTGCCGTGTGAAAGAGGCCTAAGGGACAGCGCTGGAAACAGCATGTCTGTCACTAGCTTGTGCCGTCCTCGGCAAGGGGGGTATAATCTATGTGACAGGTTCTCTTTAAAACCCCGTTTTAATGTGGCGTCTCTAGGGAACGGACCGCAAACAGCAATATTGTTGGGCACTGTCTGGTATTGCAAGTCTTTTCCATTTAAAAGGAACCTGTCAGATGGTTAAAAAAAATAATAATACTCTGAGAACAGGATATGATAGAGGAGAGAAGCTGAGCTCTGTGATATATAGGGTTATATAATAGGGGAGATAAGCTGAGCTCTGTAATATATAGGATTATATAATAGGGGAGAGAAGCTGAGCTCTGTGATATATAGGGTTTTATGATGGAGGAGCTGAGCTCTGTGATATAGAGGGTTATATGATACAGGGAGAGAAGCTGAGCTCTGTGATATATAGGGTTTTATGATGGAGGAGCTGAGCTCTGTGATATAGAGGGTTATATGATACAGTGAGAGAAGCTGAGCTCTGTGATATATAGGATTATATGACAGAGGAAGAGAAGTGGAGCTCTGTGATATATAGGATTATATGACAGAGAAGAGACGCTGAGCTCTGTGATATATAGGGTTATATAATAGGGGAGATAAGCTGAGCTCTGTAATATATAGGATTATATAATATAGGGAGAGAAGCTGAGCTCTGTGATATATAGGGTTTTATGATGGAGGAGCTGAGCTCTGTGATATATAGGGTTATATGATACAGGGAGAGAAGCTGAGCTCTGTGATATATAGGATTATATGACAGAAGAAGAGAAGTGGAGCTCTGTGATATATAGGATTATAGGATAGAGGGAGATAAGCTGAGCTCTTGTGATATATAGGGTTATATGATAGAGGAGAGGAGCTGAGCTCTGTGATATATAGGATTATATGACAGAGGAAGAGGAGCTGAGCTCTGTGATATATAGGGTTACATGGTAGAGGAGAGAAGCTGAGCTCTGTGATATATAGGGTTATTTGATAAAGGAAGAGAAGCTGGGTTCTGTGATATATAGGTTTATAGGAGAGAAACAGCCCTGTGATATAGAGGGCTATATGATAGAAGAGAGGAGCTGAGCTCTGTGAAAGCAAAATAAACAAAGCAATATAGTTAAAAGTCTGTTCCCTACATGTTAAAAGCTAATCTTTGTAGTGAAAAACACCCTTTCAGGCTTCTAGAAACGTTAGACAAATAATCTATACATGGAGCACTTCACCACTAATGAAATAAATAGCTCATGGAACATTTTCCCCATTAGCAGCCAATATGATAGTACACAAACTTGGAAAAAGAGTGATTGATGATTATAGTGGAGATTTCTAATTAGGTTTTACAAGCTTCTATCAGCGAATATGTATCTGTTGTACATTTAAAAGGACATATCCGCACTGAATGCTCCTCGTGGTTCCTAATGCAGAAGCAATTGTGGCATTTAATCTTCTGCTTAAAAATAGGCCAAATCATTAGGAAGAAAAATCCTGTTACTGGCGTTCAGTGTCTTTCCATTACAAACCTCTAAATATAAGCTTCCCAGATTCTCAAAAATCTCATTAGGAGATGACGGAGGAGAAAATAAAGCAAAGAACACGAGAACGTAGTAATAGCTGGAAATACACAGATAAAAGTCGTGTGCATTGAGGCCTTCACATTGTGTTTTTCAGAAATGTTTTTTTGTGCAGAACTATACGTTGTAATTGGCATATATTGCTTTTAATTTATATAGGGAGGAATGGATGCCTCCATTTTGGTTTCTTGCACCCCGCCCACCTCCACAGCTTGTTATATCAGTGCATTTTGCTTGCAAGGTGGTGTTTTTTTTATTAATCTCTCTGGATTATGGAGGTCGGTTGACCCAATGAAAAGTCTGAATTTGACTCTAGTGAGAGGTAAAAATAGAGTAGGACCACCCGACTTGAGATCTCGTTGGTAGCCGGGGGTGGCTTAAGCATTTTTTGATCAAAACATGTGAACTAAGAATCTCAATTTTTTTTTTCCATATAGTGTAGATCGCATAAATGCTACTTTAGAGGTTTCCATGTATTGCATAGCCCTTTTAGTTGATAGTGTGCTACTGGTATTGGAATGCGGGTATATATATGTGCCACAACCATGCTAGTGGCACCCAGGTTCACATTCTGTTTTTCAGAAATGCGTGTATATACATGTGCCACAACCATGCTAGTGGCACCCAGGTTCACATTGTGTTTTTCAGAAATGTTTTTTTGTGCAGAACTATACGTTGCATTTGGCATATATTGCTTTTAAACTATATAGGGAGGAATGGATGCCTCCATTTTGGTCTCTTGCACGCCGCCCACCTCCACAGGTTGTTATATCAGTGCAGTATGCTTGCAAGGTTGGTGCTTTTTTTATTAATCTCTCTGGATTATGGAGGTCTGTTGACCCAATGAGAAGTCTGAATTTGACTCTAGTGAGAGGTAAAAATAGCGTAGGACCACCCGCCTTGAGATCCCGTTGGTAGCCGGGGGTGGCTAGCATTTTTTGATCAAAACGTGTGAACTAAGAATCTCAGTTTTTTTCATACATTGAGGCCTCCGGACTCCAATTATCTGGGGAAAAGATAGATTAGGTACTTTGGAGTTTATAGGGATACTTCCATCAGAAAGAAATATTTGTGTTAACAAATATTTCTGGAAAACTATTTTTTTTGTTAGAATTGTAATGGAATGTTCTTATTTCTATGCAATTAAAAGTTACATACAAAATATTGTCCTTCTCCAGCTGTGAGAGAAAACTATTGAATGGCAGGGTAGACTAATATCGCTTTACATCAGCTGTTGCTGATCTCTACATAGTCTAGTTACAAATAGTAGGTAATTACCAAATGATTGCTCTATTGTTCTCTCGCACTGGAGGCAGAATATTAGACTAGACCACTATGTCATTAGGCAATGACCAACAATACATGAAAAGGAAAAAAATCAGGTAATCTTTATCTGCACTGGGGAGGTTTTTTTTTTTTACACTAATCAGGTGTTGCTGATAATACTTACACTTCTAAGGTCATAGTCAGCATAAAAAAAAAAAAGATTGTTTCACTGCTGTGCTATCAGAACTCATAAAATAATAATGTACATAGTTGAACCTTAAAAAAACAGTAAAAAAAAAAAACACCCGTACTGTGTTTCCCCGAAAATAAGACATCCCCGAAAGTAAGACATAGCAGAGATTTTGTTGAATTTCCTAATATACGGCCCCCCCCCCCCCCTCCCCGAAAATAAGACATAGCGGAAATCATTAGAGGGTTGAAGGACCTGTGAAGGGAGGTCGTGTGACTGATTTCACCACAGGTCCCAAACATCCAAAGGAGAGTAGACAGAAAGTACATGTAAGTAAAAGAGGGAAGAAGGGGGAGAACAGAGAAATGATACTGACACACATCTCACAGGATGGCTGATGGAGCATGCTGGGACTTCTAGTTCTACAAGTCCCAGCATGTCACATTTGCCATCCTTTGAGATAAGTCACTGCAGCTGCCATAAAATGTCCTTTACATTCATATATCCTATGGTTTGTGACTCTAAACACACACCCGTATAGCATGCTATAATTTATTCATGGAAAAATAAGACATCCCCTGAAAATAAGACATAGCGCATCTTTAGGAGCAAAACTTAATATAAGGCGCTGTCTTATTTTCGGGGAAACTGGGTATAATAGGTAGCATATTGCTAGTGTCCCTTTAACTCAGGCAAGACATTTGTTTGCACTGGAGATAAGCAGCTTGTTCAGCGAAAGATTATGGTTAAAGGGACACTACCATCAAAAAAAATTTTCACATATTTAGTCAACAAGCAACTTATATTGAATGTTTTTGTAAAAATTGGGCGATTTTTTTAAAAATTTTTTTTAACTCATCTAGTTTTTTGATAGTTCCATTATGTGAATGACTTCATGGTTTGTCTCTCTGATAACAATGCACTGATAAGTGCTGGACTATTCTCTTCCAGGCCAACTATGGGCATGAAGGGTGTAAATATTTGCTCTTATAACTGCCCGGTCGATCAAGTCTAATCTTTATCTAGGCCTATCCAGAGAACAATAGAGCGCTCATTCTGTCATTACCTACTATTTGTAATAAGTACATGCAGATAACCATGACTCGACACTAACTGTAATCTAAGATTAGTCCGCCTTGTAATTTATGAGTTTTAGATCTTTACTATCTATTTGTAGTTTTTAATTGCCGAAATAAAAAGAAAATACTGATATATATATCTATATATATATATCTATATATATATATATAGATAGAGAGATAGATCTCTCTCTATCTATCTCTATCTATCTATCTATCTATCTATCTATCTTTCTTATCTATCTATCTCTCTCTATTTTATATCTCTCTCTATCTCTCTCTCTCTCTCTATCTATCTCTCCTCTTCTCTCTCTATCCTTATCTCTCTTCTCTATCTCTTCTTTTCTCTCTATCTCTTTTCTCTCTATCTCTCTATCTCTATATCTATCTCTATCTCAAATCTCTATCTCTATCTCTCTTATCTTCTCTCTATCTCTCTCTCTCTATCTTCTCTATTCTCTCTATCTCTCTCTATCTCTCTCTATTCTCTCTATCCTAACTATCTCTCTCTATCTTCTCTATCTCTCTCTATCTTATCTATCTGATTCATATATCTTGTATCTATTATTCTATCTAAATCTATTATATCTATTAAATTATCTTTCTATCTATATCTATCAAAATATCTATCTATTATATTATATTTTATATATATATATATGTTTTGTTTACTGTGACAAGGCCAAGGCCTGGTATCGAGGGGATAGGTCCTGTGGTTAGGGCGGCGGTGAATTAAGCTGGGTATATAGGTCTGTAACCTAAGGTTACAGACGTGTTTTATTTTGCTTCACTGCTTATAAGCAGTGGTATTCTGTTCCAGCTTTTTACTGGAGCAGTCTTAGAGTTGAGAGGGATAACTGCTCCCACAAATCTATCCCGGGTTTTCCCTGGCCTGTAAAGCCGGGAAGTCAGGTGTGTTGGGTGTGATGTGTGACTCGTAGCCTGGAGCTGTACAGGTCTGCTGTGTTGATCTGTCTAGCAAAGCTGGACAAAAGCATCCTATGCACTGCCTGAGAAGGTTAGAGTATGTTCACACGGCTTATTCTGGGTCGTAATTGCGGGCGTATTTAGCTTAATATGCGGCAAAATGCGGCCCGCAATTCCGGTAATCCATGGCTCTCATAGAGAACTGTGGATTACGCCTCGTCCCCCCGCACATACAATACCATCGTACTGTACGCGCAGGGAGATAAGTGACATGACAATTATTCACGCCGATTACGCTCCGTGAGTAATGTAGGTCTATGAGGCCAGCGGGGTCAGCGTCGATGATCGGCGCGACTCCCAAGTCACCCGGCGTATTGTCAATTACGTCGTATGAACATACCCTTATGGTGATGAGCTTAGCAGGTTTGTTAACCTTTTTGGAACCTGATGCAAGGTTACCCTTCTGTTTATTTGCACCCTGCTGAATTAAGTGTTTTGTGTCACCTGTGGACTTTAATAAAAACCCATTTCATTTGAGCTCTGCTGTGTCTGTGATCCCTGTGATGTTGACCCCCCACTATATATATATATATATATATATTATATATATATATATATATATATATATATATATATATATATATTTTCCCCCCCCGGGAGTATGGGTTTAACAATTATAGTCTTTACCCTTGAAAGTGTCCCTTTAGGTAATTCAAACATGGTAGCTTTAAAGAAGTCTAAAAGGAGTTTTTTCACTACGATGATTAACTTTCAACAAATAAATTAAATAATAAAAAGACTTTAGTAAAAGACTTTTACTAAAGACATTTCTCTTTTGATATTGCCCTGGTCAGGAGACTAGAGATTTTATCTGCTCTGAGCGCACGCAAGTATCTCTAGGTTACCATACATATCGCCTACCTTCCTGATTAGAAAGAAGGGAGTGACAGAGCAGACTCTTTATCTCTAACAAGTTTACCTTTGATATGTAATGGTTTTCACTCCTACGAGCTTCGTTTATCTACAGATGAAATTTCCTGCACTTATGTCAGTTTAACGATCAGCTAGATATAGAGGAGCTAAATATGCTTATCACTGCTGTAGAACCACTCACGGCCTCACCAGGCAGTTGCTGAAGCCGCGACAGTAAAACATACCTCCCAAGTGTCCCTCATTTGGAGAAACAGCCCTTTTGTAGCGTAATTACAATGTAGAATTATGAAAAGGGGCTGTCCGTTACATTAAGGCCTCGTTCACACGGCTTATTTCTCCGCGGATTGGCGCCGTACTCCGTGCCGGATTTGCGCTGCAGTACGGCGCCAATCCGTCCCTGTCATTACGGTAATCCACTGCTCTCATAGAGAACAGTGGATTCCGTCGTTCCTCCCCGCTCGGCGAATCCGGCGCAGGGGGAGAAAGTGACATGAGCACTATTTACGGCCGCGCTCTGGCCCCGCCCCCATCCCGCCCCTTATTCACGCCGGATTTGTGAGCGCAATCCGGCTCACAAATCCGTCGGGAATAAGCCATGTGAACACGGCCTAAGAAAACATGTATATAGAAACATATAAAAAATAAAATCAACTTTGCTTCAGAGCTCGCTCGCGCCAACACCGCTCCTGGGACAGCCCGCCGGCCCCATTGACATGCATGACTCGCAGAGCATACTCGCCGCGAATACTTAACATGCCACTTATCTCCCCGCGCGTATTGTACGTGCAGGGGGACAAGGCTAATCCATAGTTCTCTATGACCGCTATGGGTTACCGTAATTGCGGCACGCATCTCGACGTGTATTAAGCGCAAACATGGGGCAAAATGCACACCGAAATTACGCCGTGTGAACATACCCTTAAAGGTTAAACTTCCTGATGCCATTTTAAGTATTTTGAGAGAAGCGGTTTTATTAAATGGGATGATTAAGAGGGGATTTCTAAGGCTAAGGACCATCAAAGCCGCCTCAGGATCTCAGTTATGATGTCCAAGTGATTACTACACAAAGTCAAATATGAAAAATGGGCTGTGTCTTGAAGGGTTAAACAACTTTTTCATAACACAAGGCAAGTTAACTGGTATTAAAGGGGTTGTATCGCTACAAAGATCATGTCTCAGATTATGGGGACAGTAAAAATAAGCACTTTTGTAATTGGGTTGCATTACCTCAGTCACTTGGTTTAGCAGATATGAGCTTTTCTGTGAATCTGTATTCTATTTCCGCAGCTGCTGGTCGGGACACGCCCCCTGGCCGGATCCCGTCCTCCTAGACACGCCCCCTGCACTGATTGGCTGACTAAAATTTAATTCAGCCTGTTGGGACACGCCCCCTGCACTGTGATTGGCTGCCTGCACACACTGTGCTTACTCCCCTCTGAGCTGTTGAAACCGAATGTAAAACATCTATGTGAGAGGGCTTCTGGCTGTATACTGATCTTCCAGCTCTAAGGTGAATGATCTGGGGAATTACTGACTGTTAAACTCATAGATCCCCTTATATAACACAGTGTTACATCCTATGCTTCCACCATATAACACAATCTTAGTCTCCTGCCTGATAACAGAAGGGGAGGAGGGGAGACTAGTGTGCATTTCTCACATGTTTCATCAGTTCAGGCTGTATGTATAACTGGTTATAGCCCAGCAAGGAGCTTGTGGGGCCTGAAGGCTCTGCAGACAAGTTATGCAGGGGGCTGCATAACTATCCAGACATCCTTCCTCTTTTCCTGCTTCACACACAATGATGATGTCACAGGTCTTCAGTGAGGAGAGACACGCCTGCTGGGAGGAGAGACACGCCTGCTGGGAGGAGAGACACGCCTGCTGGGAGGAGAGACACGCCTGCTGAGGGAAGAGACACGCCTGCTGAGGGAAGAGACACGCCTGCTGAGGGAAGAGACACGCCTGCTGAGGGAAGAGACACGCCTGCTGAGGGAAGAGACACGCCTGCTGAGGGAAGAGACACGCCCCTGGATTTCAAACTCCATCTCATAGAATTAGCTGAAGAGCACGAACAGCTCAAACGATAAAACCCTTTTAACCTCTTCACTTATAGAACATTACTTCTTCATATCTGATGGACTACACGCTTTGCTAGAAAAAGGTCATCCCCGTTACAGAACACAGCACAAAATGAATGTCCTGCGCCAGCACCGTGCGCTGAAATAACTATCAAAAGTCCCCCAACTCTCTCTACAATTGGTATGAGAGGTCACTGCAGCTCAGCCGAGAAGGAAGATCACGGTGGCAGATCAGCCTATAATACTATGGAAATTAGCGGTAGAGGAAGTGTATGAGGTCATTTGTAATCCCGGTTAGAATTTTACAATACCCGTCTGAAATGACTTCAGGTAGTTGCAGTGTTTATGTCCTTTTACAATTACGTTGATATACTTTTGAGGTCTCCTACCAAAGAAATGTAACAAAAAGTGATCAAAAGCTCACATGAACCCCAAAATATTAGTAGCAGAAATAAGCCCTCACATAGCACCACTGAAGGAATAAAAATAAATACTAAAATGAAATGACTTAAAAAGCTTTTATAGCTGATCCAGAGCCCAGAAGGATTCAGGCAGAGCTGAAAGCCAAAGGTGGATTTACAAATACTAACAAAATAATACAAATTTACATTTTGATTTTCACGAGCATAACAGTAACAATACAGTTACAGGAAAGAATCTGCAGAAGTAAGCAGATGCTAAATACTGGCAAGTCAAATTTATGTATAAGAGTAAGATGAAGTATAAAAAATTCTCTTTCACTGCATTAATGTTATTATTACATTATTTGGAGCGCCCTTATTCCAGGGCCCGTAAAATTTCAAGTGGTAAAAAATAACAATGGTCAAACAATTACAAAGTGACAATAAGTGACTAACAAACTGGGACGAGGGAAAGAGGTCCTGCCTGCGAGGGCTTACAATCTACAGGGGGGGGTGAAGAGACAGAAGGTGAGGGCAGACATGTTTGTGGGGGGGAGGAGTTTCAACACGGTTAATGTTGGTTATAGGCAATCCGAAGAGGTAGGTTTTCAGGTTACATTAAAGCCGGGGAGAGAGGGGGGAAGAGTCTGAGGTGTTGGGCAGTGAGTTCCAAAGTGTGGGGAAGCACGGAAAAAGTCTTGGAGACTTATGTGAGGAGGTGATAAAAGGGGAGCAGAGAAGAAGGTCCTGTGAGGGGCGGAGGTTGCGTGAGGGAGGTATTTTGAGTTAAGGCAAAAGATATATGAGGGGGAGGTTATGGAGAGCCTTGTAGGGCAAAGTTGCTAGCTTAACTGGATTCGCTGGGCAATAGGTAGCCAGTGAAGGGGTTGGCAGAGGGGAAAGGGCAGGGATAGCGAGGGAGAGGTGAATCAGACGGGCAGCAGAGTTAAGGATGGTTTGGAGGGGAGCGAGGGTGCTAGCTGGGAGGCCACAAAGGAGGATGTTGCAGTAGTCGAGGCGGGAGATGAGGGCGTGGAGCAGCATTTTTGTGCTTTCAGAGTTAAGAAACGAGCGGATTCGGAAATATTTTTAGGTGGAGGTGACAAGCAGGGGTGAGGTTTGGATGTGTGGTTTGAAGGACAGATTGGAGTCAAAGGTTATCCCAAGGCAGTAGACCTGGTGCTGGTGAGAGGGTAGCCATTGACAGTGATAAGAGATCGGGTGGAGAGATGATGGGACGGTGGAAGATAATAAATTCAGTTTTTCCACGTTTAGTTTTAGGAGATGGGGGGGAGAAGGAGAGGAAAAGGAGGCCCAGGCAGTCAGGGACCCGGGGGAGAGAAGAGAGGGGTGACATCTGGGCCGGAGATGTAGAGTTGCATCGAACTAACTGGACCAGCTTATTTATTTTGGGAGTCGGAGCCGGTCCATTTTATGACGACTCCGACACCTGCAAAATAGGCACCAACTCCACAGCCCTGGTTTTCAGTTAATTTTAGAGACTGTTTTAGGATTGGAAAACGGTCAGTAAACCAACAGTCAACCTCTTACATTGATTTAAATAGAAAATTTGTGCAGCAGTCCCCACTACACAGATTTTCCGCCGGACGGTTTTGTACATTGCCAGCAGTCCGAAAAACCTAGAACATATTCTTTCTTCTGGCCGTTTTTCGGGCAGAACATGCGAATGTGAATGGGGACAGCTTGAATCCACAAACCGTGTACAAAAGTCACCCTGTACGTGCCGAAAAAAGACAATACACCAGCCGGAAAATCAGACTGGTAGTTTGTCGTTGCCGTTGTTGTCGTTTGTGGGAATGCACCCATTTTGGATTCGAAAATCGCAGCAGCAATTGGATCCAAAACGCTGCGTGTTTGCATGTGTTTTGGCTGCAGCAGGATCGCAGCCTATAGTTTATTATAGGGCTCCTGCTGCGTCTTTCAGATCAAGAATTGACATGTCGATTTTTATAAGGGATCCGAAAGACACAATGAAACACACATCGGCGATCATTCGTCTGAACGCCGATGTGTGATTCACAGCGGAAGCAATGTAAAATTACAGTATTAAATGTGTTTGGGTCCGTTTAGGGTCCGATAGACTGTTCCAAAATGTAGGTTCACACGGACCCAACATGCCATGTGAACATACCCTAAATATCACCAATCACTTACACAACAAGGTAAAATTAAAAAAAAATAAAAAAGTCAATAAAAGCTTCTCAATACATTATATCTACCTTTAAAATATGCCCCCCCCCCCAAAAAAAAAAAAAAACAACCAAAAACATGGTACCCAAAATCCAATCCAGCAAAATCTTTGTTCCAAATAGCGCTCCTTCCCTGCCCACAAACAGTGGTTTACACCTAAGTCTATGAGATATAACTGTATTTGAAAGAAATTGCACAAAGTTTGAGGTGCTTTTCCTCTGGCATTATTTTTGAAATTTTCACAACCCAATTCTAATAAAAAGACGTGTAAATAATAGACTAGTGGGGAGGTCAAAATGTTTACTACAACCCTTGGATTTGGTAATAGGGTTAGATTTCTTGTATGTTGGTAAACGATGTGAATGAAGGGAGGAGGATAGGAAGTTTTTTAAACTTAATTTTCCTTGCTGATGGAGATTTTGGAAACCATAAGGCAAGAATCAATCTGCCCTTAAAGGAGTTGTCTCCCTTCAGAGTTTCAGAGAATGCATGAATGAAATACTCTCACTTCCTGGTTCAGACTGACTCATTTGCTACAGCTCAGTGCTTGTAAGCTCCATGCTGTGCTGTGCTTTCAATGCTAATTATCAGATTAGCTTCTCAAACTACTAACAGACTTCTTTTCTGATCCCCCAAAAAAAAAGCCCTAACTACAGTTCTGTTTATTTTACATAAATCAAGCTTTTTACTGCTGAGCAGCACAGGACACTGCCAGGACCTGTGTGATGACTTCACTCACTGTTATCTCATTGAACAAACAGCAGGGGGAGAATTGTTTACAGGTTGGTTACTGAGGGAACTGAAATAGCCAGGGAGGTCATAAATTCACTTGTATCTCCTTAGGGAAAACAGAGGAACAAAGCAATATATTTGGAAAATGTCTTTATTCTGTGTTCCCTACAATTTGAAAGCTATTCTTTGTAGCGAGACAACCCCTTTAAGGAAGATTTCATTCCAGATCCCAAAACTGCCATCAGACTTTTAAAACAGATATACAGGGGACGTCTGCAATTAACGACTCCCGAAGGTTGCTTCAGAATTTCAAATGTGAAGTCCAAAATGATTACCACATTAAGTGACACGAGAGGTTTGAAACACGAGTGTGTCCGAATCTGACTGTGCCCATAAAGGGGTTTTGCCAGGACCTGAGTTACTGACCTCCTTATCAGCACAGGGACAATATAAACAAATCATGCTGAGTCATGAAGGCTGCAGGGGAGAGAGGGAGGGGGTGAGCAGAGAGTGAGGAATAAGGGAGCGTCTCAAAACTTAACTCAAATAATAACTTTACAACAGTGGATTCTCTATACAGCAAGACATGGGCTCATACACTGCACTTTCTCCCTAGCCCCTTGAAGCTCATTCATTTTCCCGGTCATCAGATAAGAAGTGTTTCACGCAAGCAATGCCTGTCAGCTCCTCTGGTCGTGTCTAATGCAAGCTTTCAGGTAACTAAGGGGGATTGAGAAATGCTGTAGCTCTCAAAGGCTTCACTTTTTGTAATCACATATATTTAGAAAAGTGATTAAATACCCATTTTGGAGGATCCCACGTCAACATTACATTGTGGCAAAACCCCTTTAAGGGGTTAAACATAAGACTATAGTTATTGATCGAATGAGTACAGGATTTGACCTCTTCATATTTGATAGTCAGAACACTTTACTATAAAAGTTTTATACCCGTTGCAGATTACAGCAGGAGATGCTTAATGCAGCACACAATGCTGAAGCAAGAAAGTCATCAAGACAATTAAAATCTCTCTGCATTCCTGGGCTACAACTGATGCGAGAGGTCACCGCAGGCAGCTGGGAAGGTAGATCATGGTGGCAGAGCAGCTTATAATACTAAGGAAATCAGCGGTAGGGGAAGTGCACAATGTCATTTGTAATCCCTCTTGGAATTTAACAATCCCTGTCTGGAATGACCTACAATAGTGACAGCATTTATGTTGACACATAGGAGTACTCAATTGCTTAGTAAATGAAGTCTGCAAGGTGACACATCCACCAGTGGCTGCAGAGCAGGAAGTCCGTGAGGAGATGCTTCCATCAATGGCTGCAGAGCAAGAAGTCCGTGAGGCGACGCTTCCACCAATGGCTGCAGAGCAGGGAGCCCGTGAGGCGACGCTTCCACCAATGGCTGCAGAGCAGGAAGTCCGTGAGGTGACGCTTCCATCAATAGCTGCAGAGCAGGAAGTCCGTGAGGAGATTCTTCCATCAATGGCTGCAGAGCAAGAAGTCCGTGAGGCGACGCTTCCACCAATGACTGCAGAGCAAGAAGTCCGTGAGGCGACGCTTCCACCAATGACTGCAGAGCAAGAAGTCCGTGAGGCGACGCTTCCACCAATGACTGCAGAGCAAGAAGTCCGTGAGGCGACGCTTCCACCAATGGCTGCAGAGCAGGGAGCCCGTGAGGCGACGCTTCCACCAATGGCTGCAGAGCAGGAAGTCCGTGAGGTGACGCTTCCATCAATAGCTGCAGAGCAGGAAGTCCGTGAGGCGACGCTTCCACCAATGGCTGCAGAGCAAGAAGTCCGTGAGGCGATGCTTCCACCAATGGCTGCAGAGCAGGAAGTCCGTGAGACAACTCTTCCACCAATGTCTGCAGAGCAGGAAGTCCATGAGACGACGATACCACCAATGACTGCGGAGCAGAAAGTCCTTGAGGCGATGCTACCACCAATGACTGCAGAGCAGGAAGTCCATGAGGAGACACTTCCATCAATGGCTGCAGAGCAGAAAGTCCATGAGGAGACGCTTTCATCAATGGCTACAGAGCACGAAGTCTGTGAGGCGACGCTTCCAACAACGGCAGCAGAGCAGGAAGTCCGTGAGGTGGCGCTTCCATCAATAGCTGCAGAGCAGGAAGGCTGTGACGCAACACTTCCGCCAATGGTTGCAGTACACAAAATTTGCAATGTGACACTTCAACCAGTAGCTACAAAACAGGAGGTGTTGCCACATAATAGGGCCTCATCTGGCCATTTCGATACAGCCAAGTGTATACAGCCTTTGGGGTTAAGAACTTGTTGTAAACAGGACCTCTCAAGAACTGCCCCATCCCTTTTATAGGACCAAAGTAGATCATTTCATGGTAACAAATACCAAAAATTCCTTTAAAGTAAAATTCAAAAATATTTCAATACAGTTAGATTTTAGGACTTGATATTGATTGTGTCTATAACCACCTTTCTTACACCTCATATATACTTTAAAGTAGAATACTGTGCACCCTCAAGTTACAGTGGCCTCATACAATATTTTCAACATACAATGGACATTGTGTTAAGGCTGCCCCTGCGATCCCTGTATCGGGTCGCGGGCGCATCCGCACCCCTGCTGCGGGCGACGCCGCAGCCCGCAGCTCTGGTTGGCACTTACCTTGCCACGCTCCTGTTCCCTCCCAGGCACGCACTCCTGTTGCTGGCCGTGCGTGCGCTCGCCCCCTAGTGCGCGCGCGTGGTACTGCAGTCAAGCTTAAAAGGGACAGCACACCGATGATTGGTTTTAATCGGTCACTGATCCTATTTAAGTTCTGCCCCATCCCACTACCCTTGCCGAATCGATAGTGCCCTGTGCCTTGAGAGGAAGTATTCGCGTGTATCTTGTTGTCTACTGTGTAATGTACCTTCTGCCTCCGTCCCTTGACCACGAACCATTGCCGCCTGTCCTGACCTTCTGCCTGTCCCCGACTACGAGCCTGCTTCACGATTCTGTACCACGCCGCACCTAGGCCGCCGCCACAAGCAAGACAGGTCAGGGGTAGTGACCTGGTAGCAATCCGCCGCAGCAAGTCCATCCCGCTTTGCGGCGGGCTCTGGTGAAATCCGGACCTACTTAGATTCCGCTCCCTGGCGTGGCCCAAACCATCGCTTGTGGTGGTCCAGAGGATCCACTTCCACAGACCGTTCCACATTGTATGTTGAGTGTGGTCCTCATATCTGTTTTAGTGAAAAGCATGTAGTGATTGGTAGTCTACAGTACAGTACTCCTCCTCCTCTAGGCACCAGCTGAGGGCACGATTTTCTTTTTTTTCCTGGTATATTGTATATATAGTACATGACAAGTAATCCTCAGCATAGAAAGTAATTTCCAGCTTCCAGCAGCTCTTTCTTAGTGTTATTTGTAAGTACTTGCTGTATCAGTTATCTGCATAACATTCTGCATTTTGCATTATATTGGGTGATACCTTGGAACCAATTTCCTATAGAGCTATGGTTTCAACATACAATGGTCGCCCCTGAACCACTTAATATTGTCTGTTGAGGGATCACTCCATAAACTTGCTTGCAAACGATTTAAGGGGAAACAAACTGGTAAAGTAGAGAACATTTGTCACAATATGCGTCCAACGTGGAATAAAAATATCATGGATGTTCTCTATACAATATATTAAATATCCATCTATGGAACCGTGGGCACATAAAAGGTTCTCCTGATGACGTCTCCTGGAGCTCCGATCGTGTGCCGTTCTATCCTGTATCAGCTGATGAAGCTGTCGATGTTCATGTGTATTTAAACCATGCCATTGTTTGTGTGTATTTACTTCGATTAGGAACTCCTGTGCTTGAAACGCGTCAGCTAATTATCTGTCCGATATGTCACTATTTTTTTAATGTTTTCGTTTTTAAATACTATTGCGGGAAACGCTGATAGAACTTTGTACAGAATGAAGTATAATCTACCCAACCACAACAGAAATTTACATCATATTTAAACCATTAGCGCTGGCTGGATGTTATGTAGAATTACAGGCACACTAAATAATGGCAAATGAAAAGAAGATCCAGACCCAGCAATTACTGATGTCATTAGAGATTGGGGCTCCCACAAAGCACTGTATACTCCCCTAGTGTTAAAATGATCACATGTCCCCCCTCACAAAAAGAGGACGTTTTCATCAATTCAAAATACTTTTGTCTGATACAACATAATAAATACGAATAGTATTGTGCTCCTGCAGATCAGCCGATTGGCACCACTTGGTTGTGGCAAACACTATTATCGTTTAAAGGGGTTTGCCACAATCTCATTTCATACCTCCTTGCCTCCAGCTCTGTGTGCTCAGAAGGGGCGTGTGTGATTTGTTTGAATTGCGTATCATGTGACCCACAGGATGACATCAGCAGGCCTTTCCTCTCTGTAGTCCAAGAAAGGTCTGTTTATGTAAAGCATTGTGAGTAGCTGAGAGGTAAAGTTTTTGCTTCACAGCACAAGGGTCCTAAGGTTCAAATCCCTGCAGGAACCAAACTTGTGGATTTTATTTCTCTTTATCAATGCACAGACCTGATTGAGGTTTCTTTTTTATTTATTTGCTCTGTTTGTCTAATTACTAAGGAGTCAGAGAGCGGGAGTAAGTGACAGCACTGGGGTTTGAACACCAGAAAGCGCTTGGAGGAGAATGAGTCTGAGCATGTGCGACCAGGATGAGGAGCTCTCAGCCCTGGTCGTATCCCCTGAACTAGTTGTAAACAATGGATCACAAAAGGGACAGCTAAAACAAAAAACGTGCAGAATTTTTAATAATGAGGAAGGGAAAATGTTTCTTATTTCATTTGCAAGCTTCCCATGTCAATTTTACTTCGTGGCTAAACCCCTTTAAGCCCAGTTTACCTCTGCTTTAGAGGTTCTGTTCAAAATCTGTGTCACAGATTCGGTCCAAAATGACAGAGAAAAATAACGCAGTTAGAAGCATAATTTGTTCCATTAAAATAATGAACACCATGATCCCACAGATTCCATTGGAGTCAATATAGCCTGTCAGGTGCAATTGGTGTCTATCACCAAACAGATACAGTGTCATGTCTGCAATGGAGGCTCAGAACAGAATCTCCAATGCAGGTGTGAACCAGACCTTAAAAGGGTTTTCGCCACCTGGTCGTTTCACACAGTCTGTTCTTTACAACCAGCTTCAGTTTCCTACTTCCAGTTCAAGTTCAGGGCGTGGTCGGTACTACAGCAGTGTTTGGCTTATTCCCAGCTGAGCCTGTTAGGCATTGGTGATAGCAGGGGTTTTAACAGCAGGGCACAAGGCTACAGAGCTCTAAAGGTTTAAAGTTCATCAGTAAGAAAGATAAACACGCTCCTTTGCTGCTGATAAAACACAGCAGGGAGTGCTTTGCCATCCCTACCAGGACTGCTATAGCAGACAAAGGTGGACAATAACCTAGGAAAGCCTGTGCATACAAGCAGTAAATAAGATGTGCTCTAGCTTTGAAATAAAGCAAAATCAGAACATCAATTGATTTGGTAATAGTCTTATTTAACTTTGTTTAAACCTAATCAGCGTGGTGAGGGCACCGCTTTAAAGGGGTTGTCTCGCCAAGCTGTTTTAGAGCCAAAAGCAGATTCAGGCGCATGCGGTCTCTTCCTGGTTAGGCTGTGGCTGCTTCTATAGTAGTGATTAGCATATCAGCTCCATTCATAGCTCTTCTAAAAGCACTGACATGAGAGCAGGAGATGTTATCTATAAGTACAGAGCTCAAGGTAAACAAAGAAAGTAGAATAATTACTTGCTTGAGATAACACTATTTAACTACGACCTGTCCCTCATCCTTGGGTTTTGAAATAAGACAAGCAAGAAGAAAGGGGAGAGCAGGACGATAACCTGGAGAAACTGTGTGCATTCAGAGCTGATAAATTCTCCCTTATCTCCTCAAAGCCATAAATAAAGCAATATATCTGAAAATCTCTACACGTTTAAAGCTACTCTTTGTAGTGAGACAACCTCTTAAAAGGCCACTACCACAGGCAGATAATATTTGAACAGTAATATTTGCACAGTAATATTTGCAGTAGATACTACTTTGGTCATATTCATGATTCTCATTGTAAAGGTAACCTACTGGTTGTAGGTCTCTGTCATCCGGATCATGGAGCCAATTCTTTGTTTGGCTGGTTTGTTACACTTGCCTTTTTATGGTTGCTCCCTTCGCTGACACACCAAAACATTATTACTTATCTGATCCTAGTCGATGGCAGTTCTATAGTTCCTGCACATTGCAGGACTTGTATTTGTTTGTCTGTCCCTATATTGTTATTAGGGTATTCTACTGTGTTAATCTATATCTCTGTATATCCTCGACAAATGTACAATGGTGCTACTGTTATAGCATATAGTCCAAACAAGAAATTAAGACTGCCGCTTACCCCTTCACCGTGAGTGTTTTTGTCTGGGCTTGCTTCTCCTTAGCTGTTTCTTTGTATTCAGCTGCTGCTACTGCTTGCTCGTGTTGCCTTCTTTCCGCTCGGAGAGCTCCCCAGTCTCTCTCCTTACTTCAAATCAGAAAATTCACCAAGGAAATTCCAGCGGACCAAAGGTACTTCACGAACTTTTTATTTCATTTCATTCTTCCACAAGATAGCGTAAAAACGCCGACGCGTTTCGGGACCCTCGGGAACCTTTTTTCACGGCATGTAAATTTCTGACACAAACATTTCCTAAGTGAACAAACTTAAAAACACGTCACTGCATCATGTGACGTGTTTGCAGTGACGTGTTTTTAAGTTTGTTCACTTAGGAAATGGTTGTGTCAGAATTTACATGCCGTGAAAAAGGGTCCCGAGGGTCCCGAAACGCGTCGGCGTTTTTACGCTAATCTTTTGTGAAGAATGAAATGAAATAAAAAGTTCGTGAAGTACCTTTGGTCCCGCTGGAATTTCCTTGGTGAATTTACTGTTATAGCATGCTAACTTGATAATTTGGTTACTAATGTACTGTCATGTGGTTGTACAATCTGGATTGATTTTGTATGTACACCCGTCAATTTTTCAATAAAGTTTATTTGTTGATAAAAAAAAAAACACTCCAAATCTTTAGGGCTTGTGAACAGCTCAATGGCTGAACAAACATGAACCCAGTAGCTAGCAACTTTGCCATTTATGCAAAAAAGGTAACCTACTGAGTATAGAGATTACATAGCGGACTATCATGAGGACAGTATCAGTTGGTTTAAAGATTACAGATCTCTTTTTAACCCATTGCAACACGTTTATGTCAAACGTGATGGAAAAGCACCAGTGGAAGCAGTGACCTCACAACATCTACAGGTCAGATAATGGTTCTGGAATCACAACTATATCAAGTTTCAGATCAGCTGGATAAGAAACATGTTCACTTGGCAAACTTATCAAAACAGTAACAGCCATTAAAAGTACATTGTATCATTGCAATGACCTGATTTGTACTCACTGAGGAAACACAATTCACTGTTTGCCATCAAAATATATTAACTGTGTATAATAAACCTTGGGCATTACTGCTGGGGCTGCACCAACATGAGCGCTGTCCTCACAGGCAGTCCTGCTACAAGTCAGAGAGACGATGATACAGTGCGACTGTAGCCACAAGCCTTCCCTGGCTGACAAATGTTACTACTAGATCACATCATTGCCTCACTGGTAACACTGAAAGGAAGCAATGGCTACTTTCTGGCAAATCTACGCCACCCCATGACAGGGGCAACTGCCATGATCATGTCAAAGTTATTCAATCCACCTGCTGGTGGTTGTAGTCTTCAATGTATAGAATGTATATATTCCAAAGAGGGGGAAAACATCTCTCCTTGAGGAGAGGAACCAATAAAATTGGTCGGTGTGAGGGTTTACTTGCCTTTCAGACCTCACTGACTGTTTTGCATAAAGCAAAGGCTTATGGGGAAAAAGCTGAGGAGCTCCACAGCGCACTGTATTGGTTGTATATTCCATATAGTGATTTCCACCTATAAAGCTGAGAATACAGCCTCTAGTATACTGTGCATAAAGGTTTCATAGTTACATAGTTTGTAAGGCCGAAAAAAGACGAGACGTCCATCCAGTTCAGCCCGTTGTGCTAAGGTGTTGATCCAGAGGAAGCCAAAAAACCCCAATGAGGTGGAAGCCAAATGTCCTCATTTTAGGAAAAAATTCCTTCCCGACTCCAATCTGTCATCAGAATAAATCCCTGGATCAACGACCCTACTCCAGAATCCTAGACACTATAACTTGTTATATTATTACGCTCTAGAAATGCATCCAGCTCCCTTTTTGAACTCTGTTATTGAATTCACCATGACAAGTTCCTCTGGCAGAGCATAGTCCATAGTCTCACTGCTCTAACAGTAAAGAATCCCTTTCTAAGTTATGTAGAAACTTTCGTTCCTAAAGACGTAGAGGATGCCCCCTTGTTCTAGATACAGTCCTGGGTATAAATAAATCTTGAGAGAGATCTCTATATTGACCTTTAACGTATTTAAACATATTTATTATGTCCCCCCTAAGACATCTTTTTTCTAAACTAAATCACCCTAATCTTGCTAATCTTTCTGGGTACTGTAGTCCACCCAGTCCTTTTATTATTTTTGTTACCCGCCTTTGTACCTGTTCAAGCTCTACAATGTCTTTCCTGTGCACTGGTGCCCAAAACTGTACACAATATGCCATGTGTGGTCTGACCAGTGACTTGTATAACGGGAGAATAATGTTCTCATCATGTGCCTCTATGCCCCTTTTAATGCACCCCATCACTTATTATACACGTAAGCACCGTTGTCAGGCGGATGAAATGGGACTTCTGTGTACGCGTCAGTAAAGGGTTTGTTCACACGGCTGATTTGCATGTAAAAATTCTACAGTAGCAGCTGTGTGAATGAGATTTTAAAGGAACTTCCTCTAAACGTCGAGGAGAAACTTAGCCCAAAGTCTAAACACAAGTTGTGGATTTTCAAACGTCAGCATGTCATGTTATCAGATGTAACCGACTTGGGAAACAAAATAAAACATAGAAGAAAAAAAAAGAAGAAGAAAAAAAAAAAATGTGCTGCTGAATAACCGATTAATTATCCTACAACATCTTAAAGTAGAAGGAGATTGGAAAAGAGACCAAGCAAAAAAAAAACAAAAAAAAAAAAAAACACACAACTGCAACAACCTTGATGCTCACACGACAAAACTTCTCCCATTCCAGATTCTTCTCTGTACAGCTGGCCTCCAGTATTGTCACATCCCAGGTGGCCTCATTGCTGGAGAGCTGGGTTTCCATATGTTGATTATTTTCTTTTATTATTATTTTTTTTGCATTGTGATGTAGGAAAAGCCCTGTACTGTGTAAGGGAATGTTCACAAAGCGTTTTTGGATCCATTCGCCTCCAAATATGAAGCGTCGATCGGATCCAAAATGCCTCCAACACTCAGGTGCGTGTTTGAATGCGTTTTGGCTGCAGCAGGATCGCAGCATATTGCTTATAATAGGGCTCCTACTGCGTCTTTCGGATCAAGAATTGACATGACAATTCTTAGGCCATGTCCGCATGGCACGGTTTTTCAGCCGGTTTTTGGCTTTGAAAACCGGCTGAAAAACTTTTACACGGACCTTAATGGAAAATCCGGATTTTCCGCCCGTCGGTTTTTCAGACCGAAGAACATACAACATGTTCATTCTTCCGTTCGGTTTTCGGACAGAAGATGAATATGTCTATGTGAAGGGGGAGGGCTTTTCTCCACAAACCGCGGAGAAAAGCCGGCCCCCTGCGGCCGTGTGCACGGCACGAAAACAGGACAAATACCGGTAGGATAAACCGACCGGAATATGTCCTGTGCCGTGTGAACGGCCCCTTAGAACAGAAGTCGCAAGTAAATGTGCATCAGTGAACACTCATCTGAACGCTGATGCGTGTTTTACATTGCGAGCAGTGTAAAATCACACTGCACATTGTTAGATGCGGGTTTGGGTCCCCTTAGGGTCCGACAGATGGATCCAATCACGCATCTAAAAACGTATGTAAACATAGACTCAACACGCTGTGTGAACATACCCCAAGGCTGCATATGGAACAGAGGCGCGTTTCTATAGGAGTGTTGGGGGAGGTGAGCATGTTTATTATTTTAGTTTTTTAAATTTGTATTATTTTTTTGAATTGTAATGTAGCAAAATCTGCAGTGTCTAAAGCTATGTTCACACGGCTTAATTTCGGGGCGCAATTAAGCCGTGTGAACAGGGGCGGGCCGGCACCTCGCCGGCCCATAGACTATCATTACTACTCGCGCAGTAGGCCGCGAATTACGGGCTGAAATACGTGCCCAAATAAGCCGTGTGAACATGGCCTTTGAGAATCCCCTAAACTGTTTAAAGGAGTTGTCTCCCCACAGTGTTTCAAAGAATGCATGAAAGAAATTCTCTGTCACTTCCTGGTTCAGACTAATTTGCATAAACTCCGTGCTCAGTGCTGTGCTTTCAGATGCTAATTAGATTAGATTAGCTTCTCAAACTACTCGCAGGACTTCTTATCTGATCCCCAAAACAAAAGCCCTAATTACAGAGCTGTTTACTTGAGATAGATCAAGCTTTTTACTGTCTGGCAGCACAGGACCCTGACTGACACTGCTGACCTGTGTGATGACTCACTCTCTGTTATCTCATTGAACAAACAGCCCAGGGAGATTTGTTTACAGGTCGGTTACTGAGGGAACTGAAATAGCCAGGGAGGTCATAAATTCACTTGTATCTCTTTAGGGAAAACAGAGGAACAATGCAATATATTTGGAAAATGTCTTTATTTTGTGTTCCCTACAATTTGAAAGCTATTCTTTGTAGCGAGACATACCCTTTAAGGTTCCATATACAAGACTGTGCAGGTGGCCATAATCATTAAAAATGTATCCCCATCCCAACTTCTAGGTTGAGCTTACAGCTCTCCGTTCTCTTCTTTGGAAGTAGCAAAGGCAGCTGTGTGACTGTGCCCGACTGTATTAGAAACTCCTATAGAAATCAACAAAGAGAGCTGCACACGCACAGCCAGCCCTCTGTCCATAACCAGGAAGTAAAGGGATGAAAATAACCCCTTCAAGGGGACGTCTCATCGTGCAGTTTCACAGAGCCAAAAACAGCTTCAGATTGATGCATCCTGTTCCTGGTCAGGTTGTGGGTGGTTACATAGCAGTGATTAGCATATCAGTTCCATATTCCCTAATTAGTCACCTTTCTATGTTAGAGATAGCACACTCTGTTCTCAAACTGCCAGCATCCTGTGTGCCGACCTGTGATGACGTCACTCCCTGCTGTCAGATGAGAAGGAGCAGGTTGGTAACCAGAGAAACCTGTGTGCACTCAGAGCAGATAAAACCACTTATCTCCTCAAATCAAAATAAATAAAAGCAATAGATTTGGAAAAAAAAAAGTCTTCATTTCAGTTCCCTACATGTTGAAAGCTAATCTCTATAGTGAGACAATGCCTTTGCAAAATCCATTATAGTCTATGCACTTCTTAGTACTGATCTAGCAAGCCATCTCCACCTCATTTTAGTGTTTATAATGAACAATGGCCCAGTAAGAAAAATCCCGAAGGGAAACAAAAGGAATGCCAGGTCTTACAACCAGCTGACAGCCCTGCACAAGATATTGTGAAAAAGAGACAAGTCAGCAACTGTGCAGCAAAGCTGTCATTTACTGCGATAATCATCAAATCCTAAAATAACTGCTGTAGCAAACCCAGGACAGGCCCGGACAGAACCGATAACTGTCCAGTACAGAGGTGTGTGGGGGGCGCAGAGGAAATAAACCTATGGGCTGAAGGAAAACTAAAAAGGACACGACTTTGAAAAATATCCTCAGCTTACCTGAATTACATACAATAAGTACACCTAGCCTCAAGCCAATTTCCTGTTGTATGAATAGGATGTCCGTACAGGGACACATTTGACTGAGGTTGTTACAAGATATCAAATGGACGCACACAATCCAATTAAAACGTGCGCCGTAAACGTCATGTTAATTTAAAAGAGAAAAAAAAATAAAAAATGTACACCCTCGTCTATATGGGTAGAGGTCTCGCCTCTCTTCTGAATCAGTAAATACAGGTCTCAGGCCCACTGGGATTTTCTGAAGGTGGATGCCATCGTTCAGTAAATGTTCTCAAGAACTGTGAGGAGTTCACCCAATGCGTTTGGACGCAGATTCCGCGTCCAGAATCATTGTCCAATCCATTTTACACTGAAGCCTATGTAAAACCAGAGTATTAGGGCCACAAGTATGAAAACGGTCTGGGTCTAAAACCCACTTTGTTGCCCATAGCAACCAATCAAGAGCGCCCCTTTTCATTTTTCCAGAGCACTATATGAAATGAAAGGGGAGCTCTGATTGGTTGCTATGGGCAACAAAGTTTTAGACCTAGACCGTTTTCATACATGTGGCCCTTAGTGGCCATCAAATAATTGACGTCTACATGTTTTCACGTTAATTCTTTGATGCATGTTACACACTGATAATAAAGTGCCTGAGGCAGAAATCCACCTCAGGCAGTTCAAGTCCTTTTTTTTTGCTGTAATTCTGGGCTGGCAAGCACAAAATTTTCAATGAGGCAACAACGCTTTTTCGGCGCGGATAGTGTCTATTTCAGGGCTCCAGACAGAAACCAAATCTTTGCTAATATACCTGAGAATTTGCAAATCGTGACTAGAAATTATTCTCTCCATCTGCGACTAGTCCTGCTGCCCTTTCCCCTCTCCACTGAACATTGCATTCAGAACATCAACCCTTACTACTGCCTGCACTACAGAAGCACCAGCTGGCCAGCGCTTCTATACTTTAGCAGCCCACCCCGAACGATACAAAGTACCGGGACAATGTGTATGGGGAGGACGGTTACACTATAGAGGTGACAGCCTCCTGGCTAATGTGCGTCAGTCAGCAGGCTAACCCTTCTATAGCAGATGCAGTAGTAAGGAATTACCTGTATGTTCCAAAAGAAACGTCATAAATTTTACTCCCAAAGCAATAAAATTTATAAAGAAAAAAAAACAAAAACACACATAATATTTCTATGTACATATAAATATACTACAGCCCAGTGAGCCCGAGCAATCAAAAAGAAGGGGGAAAACCCTTTTTTAAACCCCCTTAAAGGGACCCGGGCCTGTTTTTTGCCCTTCCTGACAAAACCCCTTTTTTTTGGGAATCTTCATTTTGTAAATTTTTTATGTGAGAAAATTTTTTTTGAAAATTTTTAAACCATCCATTTTATTCTGAAATTGTTTTTCCTCGTAAACAAAATTGTGTTTTTAAATTAGTAAGAAATTTTTTCCATACAATCCTTGTTTGTTTGTAAAAAATAAAAAAATTTTTCATAAAAATGTGGAAAAATTTGCGATTTTGAAAGTTGCAAAATTTCTGCATGCAAGGGGACAGAAAATTTTTCACCAAAAATTTATTTTATAACTAGCATCTCCCATGTTCCACTTTTGGGTTTGGCATCTTTTTTTTTAATGTTTTTTTTTTTTTTTTTTTTTTCGACATTGGGGGGGCTTAGAAATTTAGTAGTAATTGCTCACTTTTTTAAAGGGAAAAATTTAAATTATCCTTTTTTTTTTAGGGACCACTCCAGTTCTGACGTGGTTTTTGGGGGGCCCTTTGCATTTTAAATACCCCCAAAAAAGTGACCACCATCTGAGAAACAAACCCCCTTAATGAATTTACAAAAATATTTGGGAATTTTGGGGATAACCCTTCAGATTTTTTCACGGGAAAAAATTTAAAGGGAAAAAAGTGGTGGGGGTTTTAAAATTTTTAAAAATTTTCACTTTTTTTTGCAGATTTTCAATATTTACCTTTTATTAACGGGAAATTTACGGAAAAAGGGACTAAAAAAAATTTGAAATTTTAATATAAATTTTCCCCCAAAGGTCTCCCCTTTTTTTAGGGGATATCCCATTTTGTGCCCAGTGCATTTTTTGGGGCTCAAACCCAAACCCCCCGAATAGGGGGAAAGCCCCTTTACATACCCCTAGGGTTTTCTTTTTTCAATACAATTTTATTTAGGCCCCCATTTCGGGTTTTTTGGGGGGACCCCCTAAGGGGGCAAAAAATTAACACCCAAATAGACCGAATTTTGGAAACTACCCCCCTTAATAAATATACCAGGGGTTTTTGGGAGTATATGCCCCCAAAGGGGGTGATTCAAAAATTTTTTTTTTAGCAAAAAGGGCTGGGGAAAAATTAAAAAAAAAAATTTTTTTTTCAATAATCTAAAATTTTAGCTTAAAATTTTTCATATTTAAAAGGGAATCCGGGAAAAAGAATCCAAAAAAAATTTTTTTAAGCAATTTCCCCAAGTTGGGCCAATCCCCAAACATGGGGGGTTTTAAACTGCGGGTTTGGGCCCCTGGCAGGGTATAAAGGGAAAAGGGGAGCGCTTTTTGGGGTTTTTTGGAAAGCAAAAATTTGAGGGGGCCAGGGTTGCATTTGAAAACCCCCCAAAAGTAGCAAACAGGGGGAAACCCCTTCCCCAGAAAGTCGCCCCTTTTTGGATTCAACACCCATCGGGGATTAAACGGGGGGGTGTACTGTGTTTTTTGGGGAAATGCACAGGTTTTGCATAGTTTTTTTTTTAGCATTGGGAAAGGGAAAAAGGGGGGGAAAAAAAACGCATTTCCCCGGTCATTTTTTTTTTGATTTTTCAATTTTACAGCATTCGCCGTCCCAGGGAAAATGATTGATAACTTTACTATGGGGGGTCAGTAAATTTTTTAAAAATTTAAATTTTAAATTGTTTTTTCTGTTTTATTACTTTTACACAGTAAAACGTGTAATATTATACGTTTTTAAAAAAAATTTTTGCTTTTTTTATGTTGTCCTTTTCCCTGACAGCCATAATTTTTTTATTTTTCTGTGGGGCCGGGCCCGGTATGGGCTTTTTTTTTTGGGGTGAGTTGAATTTTTTTATTGGTCCCTTATGGGGTGCATATGATGCTTTTGTTCATTTTTTATTAAGGTTTTTCTGAGATGTTTTTTGAACAAAATACCCGCAATCTTGGTAGGTTTTTTTTTTTTTTTTTTATAGGGGGTCACTGTACGGGGATATATAAAATGGTAGCTTTTACTCAACAGGGCCCCTGCGATTTTCACCCATTTCCCCAAATTTGTATATTTTTTTTTTTGGGTTTTAAATGCTTTTATACAAAAAAAAACACTTTTTTTCAACCAGGAAAATAAGTTTTTTCTTTGCCCTTTGTCCCGAAAAAGCCAAACCCTTTTTTATTTTTTTCGTGCTTTGGGAGGGTGTGTAGGGACTTGTTTTTTGGGAAAAGGGGGTTTTACGGTTTTTTTTTATATCATTTTTTGGGGGGACAAGGCTTTTTGATCGCTTTTTAAAACCATTTTTTGGAGGGCCCGGGGGAAGAAAAAAACGACAATCCTTTGTAGGGGGTTTTTTTTTTTTATTTTTTAACAGGGGTCCCCCCAGGTTTTCCTCAAAAAATTGCTTTACCCCTTTGGGTCGGGTACGATTAAAAGGCGATTAACCCCCATTTTTTATAATTTTTTTATGTTTTAAAACACTTTAAAAAAAAAAAAAAAGTGTTTTTAAATTGATAAAACTAAAATTTTAAAGTTAAACGCTAAATTTTTGAGAGCTATAAAATTTTTTTAAATTTTTCCCCTATACAGAGCTGTATAAGGACTTTTTTTTTTGGGGTTTAACTGGGCGTTTTTAATTGTACCCAAAAATTTGGGGTTTCTAGGGGGTTTTGATCGCTTTTTTTTTCCATTTTTTGTGCTGCGGGGGCATGAAAAAATAATCTTTTAAATTTTGTATTTGTTTTTTTTTTTTTTGTTTTTTTCGGCCCTTAACCCGTAAAAAGGTTAATTAAAACCCTGCCCAAATTTTTAGGGCCAGGTCGGGTTTCGGCCGCGGGCCCCCAAACCAAATATTTTGGGAAATTTAATTTTTTTTTTTATTTTTTTTTGTGGGGATTGCCGTTTTTAAAAAGGGGAAAAAGGGGGGGTTTGTACGGGTTTTTTTTTTTTTTTCTTTTTTTTTTTTTTCACTTTTTTATTTTATTTTCTTTTCCCCCTAGGGGATTTGAATGAGGGTATCTTTAGATCTCTCATTTTAAAAAGGAATCAGTGCATAACTTTTTGCTATGAAATTTGGGCCTATGACAAAATGTCAGGGCACGAAGCCGGGGGGCATGCCCCAAAGGGGGACGGCCGGGGGATCGTGACGGGCACCGAAAAACCGGAAGGGGATTCTTGCCCCCCGTGCTGGGCTTTTTTAAAGGGAGGGGGGCACGGATTTCCCCATTCCCTGCGCTGCATGCCCCCGAAAAGAGACCAGGAAGGAGCGATCTTTCCCCCTGCGGGCTCCCTTCGTTATTGCGACCCGATGGTCGCGATAAAATTTAAAGGGGGTTCCCCCCCCCCCCGGAGCGATCCCGGTCGGGGGGGGCCCACCGCTGCGGGATGTCAGCTGACACCCCCGCCGATCGCGGAAAACTCTACTTTAGGAGTTCGCGCGATCCCCAGGGGGCGTATCCATAAAGTCAGGGGCGTTGGGAAACCCCCAAAAACCCCGGAAATTTTGGATACGTCCCAAGGGTCCCTTTTAAAGGGGGGTTTTTTTAAAAGGGGGTTTTCTCACTGCATTCAAATTTATCTTACCTCAGTCCCCCTTTTCTTTTGGGTTTTATTTTTAATTCAGGGGGGTTTTTACTGGCTTCTAATAGGGAAGCAGGAAAAAAGCCCGGTTGTAAACTATAGCAACCAGTGCTGGGGCCTACAGGCATTTCAAACAGGGCTTTCAGCTTTTAGCAACCTGAGGAGCTAATCAGCAAAAACAATAGGGGGCTAGGAAAAAGGTAGGAAACCGTAAATGGAAATTTAAAAAAAAGGGGGACCCTTTTTTTTTGCAAGATCTTTTAAAATAAAAAGGGAAAATTTTTGTAGTTTAGACAACCCCTTTTAAGGCTGTGCTCCCCACGCGCATGGGCGGCAAAATTTTTAGTGGGAATTTAGTAAGCGCTTGCTGTTGAAAATAAAACCCCTGGTCAGTGTGTACTTTTTAACAGGCTTTCGGCCGGGGGCCCCCCCAATTTTCTTTTATTTTTTTTGGGCCCTAAGGGACCCGGAAAAAAAAGTGACCTCTTTTTTTTTGGGGGGGCGTTTCTGTGGGGCCGCGGGAAAACACTAGGAGTACTATAATTTTTTCCGGGGAAATTTTTGGGGTGCATTTCAGGGGGCATTTTCAGCAAATTACGCGATGAAGTACACCCCCGCAAAAACTCATGTAAAGGGTACCTGAAAAGGGGTTCGTTTTTCGCCCACGCTCCAACCTGGCCCCCAAATTTCCTCCTCCCCATGCCTGGCCGGAAAAGGGGAAAAACGCCCGGGGAAAAACAAAAACCTGAAATTTTTCCGGGAAAAAGCGGGGCGGGGCTTTTGGGGACATAGCGCTTTCAATCATTTGTGAAAAATAGCCCCCAAAAAGTATGTTGCGTGAAACACCCCTAAATTTTTTTTTTAACCAATAAAAAAAGCAAAATGTCCCCATAAAATTGCAGAGAGATAGTTTTTTCAGAAAGGTTTTAAAATCTCAAAAGGAGCACGGCAAAACCATACACACCCGGTTTTGGTATTCGATTTGTTTTAAACTGTGTTCAATTTTCCCGCAATGGGAACCTTTTTGCAAATGAACAAGCGCCGACGGGTTGCCCCGATGCCCCACGGGGGTACCTATTTTTGGAAAAACAAAATGTTCAGAAAAAACTGTGGGGGGAAAAGGGGGCACGCGCTCGGGCAGGGTGCCAAAGCACTATTGCCAGCAGCTACAGCACCATGCTCTCATTTTACAGCGCTCTAGCATCACGCCTCATTGGGCGCGCTTCTGCTTTCAGACCACACTTGCTTCTTCATAGCAAGGGAAACGATGGCCATTTTCTTAACCCAGAATCAAAAGTGCAAGTCAACAGCACCGACTCCCGGGCCACATAAACCGGGCATTTTCACACAGAACGCCAGGAAATATTTTATGAACAGAATTTTGGCACTTTTGCTCAGCGCTTCTCTTTGCAGGAGGTCATGCTTATGTGAAAAGTATTTGGCACCTGACTGAGCACTTTGTTCTATAACATGCCATGCTCAAGGGGAGAAAGCAAGTTTATGGAAAGGTTTACAGATCACTGGGTCGAATAATTTTCTGTCCGGAAAACAGTCGTGGACAGGAGCCATCTTTGCACTCTTCCCAGACCTGCTAGAATCAGCTGATGTGTCATTTGGTCACTTTTATACGTAAAGGGTTTGTCTAGAACTAGAAATACTAAGCTGCTGGTGCCCAATTAAAAAACAACAACAAACAAAAACCCCAAAAACTCTTATGTATGAAAGCTGTCTAGCCATAAGACTGTCTTTGTTGCACATACCAACCAATCAAAATTCAGCTTTCATGTCATATAGTGCTCTGGAGAAATAAAAAGCTGAGCTCTGATTGGTTGCTATGGGCAACAATGTCTTATTGGTAGACAGGTTTCATACATAAGGTCACATGCCACCCTCTTACATCACCAGAGCTGTTCACTTCCGAACAGTGATGCTGGGGAACGTCATGTGGCCACTGCAGCAGTGGTGCCTTCTCTATTCGGAAGTAGTAGTAAGGGAACAGAAGACCGGGGAGACTAAGGGCACGTTCACACGAGCAAATTTCGGCACGCATTTCGCGTTGTATTTGCGCTCTAATACGACAAGATGCGCGGCGAAATTATGCTAATCCATAGCTCTCATAGAGAACTATGGATTACGCCTCCTCTCCCCACTCGGAGATACGCGCGGGGAGATAAGCGACATGTCAATTACTTGCGGCGAATACATGCCACGAGTGATGCATGTCAATGGGGCCGGCGGGCTGCTGGCTCCCCCGCACCGCGGGAGTGCGCGCTGTTCAGCGCGTCTCCCAAAACACCCGGTGTAATCGCAGCCGTACTGTACGCGTCGCAATTACACCGTGTGAACATAGCCTTAGCATTGGAACGGAAGTGAAGAGAAAGATGAGTAAAGGTTAGGATTTCTCTTTTCATAGGTAATAGGCAACCCCTTAAATAAGTTTATTCGATGCAGAAATACAAATCTGCAGGTTGATGCCTTTTCAATATACAAAAATGCTTTCAGGGGTTTTCCAGTTTCAAAATCTAATCTTAGAAAAAAAAAAAAAAAAGAAACATACAACTCCTTGTACTTACTATTCCAGCACAGACGTTGCTGCCAGTGTCCCCGGTGGTGGTTTACTTTTGGTTGCTGCAGTGGCTTCAGCAGTCACTTGCCATGTCCTTGACATCGTGGCGCAGGAAGCTTGTGAGTGGTGAAATCAAGGGAATCTGACTGCAATGATCATACGCCAACCACCGAGCCAGATGTAAAGGAGACCGAAAAATACATCGCCACCAACAGCGGTGAAACAGCAGAGTGTGGTTTGTTTTCTTACCTTATTACTCATTTTTAGCATACTTTAATTTTATTAAGGGAAATAAAGGGTTATGCTGCCTTGCAGAGGGCAGCACAAGCTAGTGACAGAGATGGCGTCTCCAGCGCTGGGTCCCGTAGGCGGTGTTCACACGGCTGATTGACGCCGTAATTGTGGGACGGATGCCCCATAGACATTCATTATCCGCAGCGCGTATCCCGCCGGGATAATGA
>JAODAL010031182.1:0-48809 GCA_025379985.1 Phyllomedusa bahiana | reverse complement strand
AGTTGAATTGAGGGGCGTGTTTGCTTCTCTGCCTTTCCCCCCCTCCTCTTCCCCCCCCCCCCTCGCACACAGGCAGTTTTCGCCCCAAAAAACTTCTATCGCAGGGGGTGCGGGCCCAGGTTAACCCTGTGTTGTCTGCTAGAGGGTTATGTTGTAATAGCAGAACAGGGGCTGCAAGTGTTCCTATACCCTCTGCTTAGCTTACAATATCTCCAATCTCCAGGCAAAACAAACAAACCCTCTCAGAACAGAGGCAGGGAAGCTGCAAAGTGTTACTCAGGATGTGTCCAGTAACAGCACAGCATAACTGTTCACAATCTGTATAGTATTTATTATAGTTACGCTCCACAGACATCATTGATTATAGTAACAAACGGGTCACTGCTGTCACATCTATTGATCAGCCTAATCTCTGCTTCAATTTGTGTAGAGAGCAGGAGAGAAGCAGGCACACACAGGGTTAATCCAGGCAGCAGGGAAACATAGAAGCCAGAGTCCTCCCTCCCCCCCCTCCAAACTACAGAAGATTCTGTGCAGGAGGGGCTCTCTGCTCGACCTGTCTTCAAAGGTGATGAGTCATTCAGACCTGACAGCCAAGTAAGTAAGGATAAACAGGTCGGCTCCCTATAGAAATTTGAGAAGCTGATTGCACTCCATGAAACAGGGTAGCTCAATAAATCAGTAGGACATTTGTAATGAACATATATTGCAAAGCTGCTTGTTTTTTAAAGATCTTTTAATTAAAACCCAATCATTGTAGCGAGACAACCCCTTTAAATGGATTGGCTAGGACTAAAGCACCAACTATTAGAAGTAGCAGTTTTAAAACTCACATCCAACCCAATGAAGAGCCTTAAAATTGAAAGATTTTTTAGGTATTTGCCCATAGGAATTTAAAGCTAATAGGTGGCAATGGAGTCATAGTTCTCTTAAGCAAAGCTTTTTAAAATATTTATTAACATTTATGGCTTACAGATCTAAACACACCTTTGTGTTACCTTTCCCTAATAAGGAACATTACCTCTTTTGTGCTTTTTGTAAATCCTCTCATCCAACCAGTTTTTTCCCTGCTCTGCACTAAAGAAGCAAAGACCTAGTCATGTCTTAAGGTCCTTTAATGGTTTGGAATGTTACTTCCAATACGTAGCACTGGTGTCCTAGCTTGAAAATTACAACAAGCATGTCATAGAGCATTTAATGCTTTTCTGAGGCTAAAAGGAGCATCAGTGCAGACTCTAGTTCTGATGACCAGAAAAGGGTCCAAACTCCTCTAGAATATGTTTAGCTCTTGGGCGTGTAGTATTAAGATTAGCAATAATCACAATTAGATCATCAGTATATAAGCCAAACTAATCCCTTCTCTTACCCACTGACACGTTATAATGAATTTGATCCTGTCTAATGTATAGCACTGAAGTTTCCACCTCTAGTGCAAACAAGGGGTGACAATGGACACCCCTGTTATATACGTAATTTTTTATGTAACTGCCTTTACTTGATGAAGGGGAAACACTGAACCAACAAAAAGCGTTATATATGCAGTTGTTTAAAAAAGCAAGCTTATTTTCTCCTCCTACTGTTCAATTGGGACACTATTGTTATCAATAAGATGGAGAACCAAGAAGCACTGGACCCTTAAATATATGTTTAAGTAAGTGGTGACTTGCAAAGTAGCCAAAGGTGAGAACCATTACATTATGTCTCTTAGGCCTCGTTCACACGGCTTATTTGGGCACGGATTGGCGCCGTACTCCGCGTCGGATTTGCGCTGGCGTACGGCGCCAATCCCTCGGAGTCATTACGGTTTAATCCACGGGTCTCATAGAGAACAGTGGATTCCGTCGCTCCTCCTCGCTCGGCGAATCCGCCGGGCGGGGAGAAAGTGACATGCACATTATCCAGGCGCAATACGCGCCGTGGATAATAGAAGTCTATGGGGCCGGGAAGCGGCGCCCCCGCCGCGCTCCGGCGCCGCCCGTCCCGCCCCTTATTCACGGGGTTTTGTGAGCTCAATACGGCTCAAAAATCCGTCGGGAATAAGCCGTGTGAACACGGCCTTAGAGTTTGGTACTTTTGCCCTAGGAAGTGCTTCTGTTTCCTTTAACTTTGCATTTCTCCAGAAGATGTATAAGTTACTCTCTGTCCACCTATGACAAAGCTGGGTAGGTAGACAGGAAGGTAGGTGGGTAGTAGGTAGTCGGGTAGCCAGAGAGGTAGCCAGTCGGGGAGCCAGGGAGGCAGGTGTGTAGGTAGCTGGGTAGCCAAGGAGACAGGTGTGTAGGTAGCCAGGTAGCCAGGGAGGTAGGTGGGTAGGTAGGTAGCCAGGGCGGTAGGTAGATGGGCGACCAGTGAGGTAGGTAGCCAGGCGGGTGAGTAGATAGTCAGCTGGGTGGTAGGTAGCCAGCTGGGCGGTAGGTAGCCAGCTGGGCGGGTGGGTAGCCAGCCGGGCAGCCGGATGGGCAGGTAGGCAGCTGGGATAGATAGCCAGGTGAGCGGGTAGGCAGGCAGGTGGGTTGCCAGACAGGCGGGTACGTAGATAGCCAGGCAGGCAGGTGGGTAGCTGGGTTAGGTAGCTGGGTATAGAGAGAGGGTGGGTAGGTAGGTAGCCGAGTGGGCAGGTAGGTAGCCGGGCTAGATAGCCAGGCGGTTGGCTGGGCGGGTGGGTAAGTAGTAGAGCAGGCAGGTGGGTAGCTGGGAAGGCAGGTGGGTAGCCAGATGGGCGGGTAGGTGGGTAACTGGGTAGGTAGGTCGCCAGCAAGCAGGTCGGTAGCTGGGTGGGGCCCCACTCCTAGAGAGAGAAGTCCTGCGCTCCTAGTTACAGCTATAGTTATCCACTTACTTCTCTTGCACTGTAATCGGATGCAGGCCCTCCTCTCTCTCTGCCCGTGCCGCTTCTGCCCAACCAGGGGTTGTGGGACAATCTGAATCAGAGATCTGATTTAATTAGTCGTCCCGCCTGCTGGCAGAGTGAGAGGAGGGCCCGCCTGCTCCAGTCACAGCGCGCAGGAGGAGTAAGTAGATCAACTTCTGCGTGTGTCAAAGGGGTGTAACCTTTCAGCGGCGGTGGGCCCCCCTTGCTTCACAGACTGGCCAGGCCCCATACTGTCCTAACGGCAGTGGCCCTGTGTATGACTGTTCATACATCTATAGAGCAGTGCTACAGCATTTTTTTGACGCAAGATATGCAAAAAAATGGCGCAGGTATGTTCATAGATGTTGCCCCTAGTGCTTAGCTTCCTAAACCAATGTCAATGAGAGAATAACTGAAGCAATATCTAAAGCTAGGGTATGTTCATACAGGAGGAGCAGATGTGATGCAGATTTTGGTGGGAATTTGCTGCTAAATTTTCTAAACTTCAAAGGCAGAAGGCAAAATCTAAAGAACAGTTCATTTGTAGATTTAGTGCAAATTTTGCCTTCTCCTTTTTTAAGTAAATATTTTTAAAAGGAAATAATTGCGAAAAATTCAAAATTAAATCCGCAAACAAATCCATGACTAAATCTGCGGGCAGAGTTATTTTTTGTGTGGACATCCCCGGGGGCCGGGTTTTTTCCCAAATTAGGCAACTTTGGGCACGTGCCTAGGGCGGCACCTCTTAGGTGCGGCACGGCAGCAGGAGTTTAAGTTTTACTTTCTGTTTTTTTTTCTAACTGCTTTCCTTGGGCCCCCGCCCCCCCCCCCCCCAAGGGGTCACAGCGGGACCCCGGTGCGGGGTCGGGGGTTTTAGGGGCCGTAGTGCCCTTTTTTTTGGGTTGGCACGGCGTTCGTCGCGATTCACTGTTGGTTTTTTTTTTGGCAGAGCAGCAGCGGACAACAGAGCGCTGGTACTGTTTCTCCCTTCCTAAGCTCTGTTGTTATGACAGATAGCATCAGCAAGCTGCGCTGATGCTGCCTGTCCCTTCAGTGACGCAGTGCGCTGCTGGGACAGAGGGGGGCAGCGCTGCCCCTCCTCCACCCCCCACCAGCGCGCGTCCGCCACTGAAGAGCGGAAGCTGCCGGCCAGGAAGAGAGAGAGGAGCAACACGCCCATATCACTCCTCAGCAGCGCACGGATGGCGCCGAAGAGCAGAAGACCGAGGCCTCCCGCTCTGCAGGACATGTAAGTGAATCAGAGGGCAGGGGGGAAATTGGGGGCGCGGTGTATTAGTAATGGTGAGGGGGAGGGCATGGGGGAAATGGAAGGGGGGGTATGGTGAGGGGACCTGCCCTGCTACCTAACCTCTAAAGAGGGCCCTGCTACCTAACCTCTACGGGAGGCCCAGCTACCTAACCTCTAAAGGGGGCCCGGCTACCTAACCTCTAAAGGGGGCCCAGCTACCTAACCTCTAAAGGGGGCCCTGCTACCTAACCTCTAAAGGGGGCCCTGGCTACCTAGCATCTAAAGGGGACCTGGCTACCTAACATCTAAAGGGGGCCCTGGCTACCTAGCATCTAAAGGGGGCCCTGGCTACCCTTTAATTAGCTTTCTTCTAAAGCCGTTAAATGGTTGTAGTGGGCGTGGCTTTTGTAACGGGGTGTGGCATGATGTGAAAGGGGCGTGGCAATGGGGGCGTATTCGGGTTTAGTGCCTAGGGCAGCATAACCTATAAATACAGCCCTGGACATACCATTAGGCTGAATGCACGCAGGACAGATCTGCTGCAGATTTTCTGTGTAGATTTGTGCATTAAAAATCCAAAATGGATTATCATGTGAATGGAATATCACAAATCTCACACCCACATGGCAGAAAATGATCTGCAGTTCATACTTTTAAACCTACAGCATGTCGATTTCTATCATGGATTTACTGTAGATATTTCCCCATGACCTAAATATGGCAGACTCTACACCAAAATATGCATCAAAATCCTCTAAGTCTGTTCCAGATTTTTAATTGTGAATTTTTTGTGTAAAACGTCTGTAGCAAATCCGTGTTGTGTGCATTCTCCCTTAAAGAGGCACTTCCATTAGAAAGTAGCATTTTTTTTAAAACCAATATTCTTGGAAAACAATTTTTGTCAGTAATTTTTCTTTATTTCGTCAATCCTATGCAATTAGAAATTGTATATAAACTCTTGTGCTTTTCTAGCTGTGATTACTAAAGAGATAAAACTCCTGAAGAGCAGGGCGTACTAATCTCACTTTATTGTAGTCATTACTTATCTCTATGTATTCCCAATATAATACACGTCTGAGGCCACAGCCTTCGTACACACTCTCTTTACTATGGAGTGCCATTTTTTGTCTTTTTTCTCTAGAACGTGATGTATTTTGGCTGTATTAACAAAACAAAAAACAGATTAGAACTTCATAACGTCAACAAATACACCAGGCATGTATTTTGTGTTGGTTCAAGATCAGGCAAAAGTGAGACGTTAAAAGGCTTTAACACATTTCTGTGTTGAAGAAACATGCAGCATGAAATAGAGTTAAGAATCTGGCAATAAGAGCTGTATTACACAAGTAAAATTCAGATAAGTCGCCAAACCTCAGCAATTCAAAATGTCACGCATAATGTGGAATGTGCTTTAAATTAACCATAGCTAGAACGTACTGTCTACTGCATAGACAGTGGAAACTATTTCTCCATTCTTAATTATGTCAAGCCTCAGATTAGGAGTCATTCTAAATTTTTATTTGATTTTGTCTTTGCGTATTCAGATTTCATATGCTCAGTCATTCTGTAAGAATTTTGCATACATACATGGCAATGTTTAGTTTGTAGTTTAATGCTATGCATTGCTATAAGCTAATATGATGTTATATAACAAAAAAAATACTTGTTGCATCCACCTAACGACCTTCTATTAGATGGTGTGTGCATTTAGGTCCCCACTACCTGGGGATAGTCATAATTAACTGGGCTCCTAGTAAATTAAAAAAATATATATTATACCCACCTTCCTCTGGTCCTCAGTTCCAACAGTGCGTTTTTTCAGTCCTCTAGTGACATGCAGTCACTTCTGATTGGGGACATAATTTACATCACTATTCAGAAGTGAACAGCTCCAAACAGTGATGTAAGTATAGGTACATGACCATTGCAGTCAATCAGCGGTTGCATCGGTGACGTCCCCATTCAGAAGTGATGGCGCGTCAACAGAAGACCAGGTAAATGCGGGGCAGGAGTTGGGGAGTTTGTTATACATTTAAAAAAAAAATTAATGGGGGCCCAGGAGCTGTTCCTTTCATTTTCTTATGAGGTGGGCAACCCCTTTAAATTCCTTGACAGAGCAAGAATACATGCTGAACAGGTGCAAATTGCTTTATTTGTGTATGGGTATGTTTACACCTCTGATTTTTCACCTGAAAAATCCAATGTGGATTCTGCTGCAGAAATTCAAGGTAATACCCTTGAATTCTACCATGTATTTTTACTTTATGGGAGCAGTTTTCGCTGAGGATTCGGACTTGGGTTTGCCCCATTTCAATGAAGCTAGTTCATGTCTTGGCTACCAATGTAGGATCTAGTTAAAGTGCAGATTTTCCTATTGAAATCACTGAGATGCAGATTTGAAGTGGATTTTGATGTTGTTTCTGAAACAGAATCCACAATGGAATCATGACTGGAGTCCATCCTGATTGTTGATCATCTCTGAACCCAAAACACAAGTCACTATGGGCGACATGTATGATTTTTGGCGTTAAAATGGCAATTTTTATGCGCATTATATTAGTGTAGAATGCGCCTGATTTATGAACCCGCTATAGTGCAGTCATAAATCAGGCGCATTCTAGCGCATGAACATCAATTCTGGCTCAGGTAAATCCCTTCGAAAGTGGTTGACCTGGACCAGCAGGAGTGCACCCGGAAGTGCCGTTACACAGCTATACATCTATAGCTTCGTATGGCTCTAGTGTGTCCTGCCTCCCGCACGCCCCCCCGAAATCAGGCACAATGCAAGGTTCCAAGGGCGATTTTAAACTATAGCGAACGGGGCTGCACTAGATGTCGGGCTGAAAAGACGCCAGACTTCTCGGGCAGCCTCGTTCATACATGTTACCCTCAGTCACTTCTATTCAGCCCAATGAAGAAATATAATTTAATATAATGGGCCTTGTTTAATAAAAAATTGTATGACTACCCTTGTTGCCCATAGCAACCAAACAGAGCTCAGTGTTAACTTTTCCAGAGCAGTATCTATATTAATAAGGCTTAGTTCATACTATGTTCGAAATCTCCATCGGAGTACCATGAAGAAAGGTACACTGTCAGGTACTTAGCTGCAGCAGCTAAAAAAAACTAATGCCACGAGGTATACTTTTTCAGTTATCTGCATAATAAAATGTAGTAGATTACAATTGCCTTTACAGTGAAAAAAGGGTACACTGACACATACCAGACCAATGTATGTCAAAAGGTTTTCCTTTTGACATATAGTGGAAGTTTATGTCAGAAAATTCTCTCAAGGTATATCTCCGAAAGGAAGAAGTATGTCTATTAAATCTATAGTTGGGGCCTCTAAGTCAGTTCCTCTGATGGTCCCGATGTACCCCAGTCTATACTAGGGCTGTCTCCCTATCTTATGGTAAATGCTGTAGGTTCAAAGTGTGTTGCCTCCCTGTCGCTAACTGTAAATTATATAGGCAAATATATAACCGTCTCCTCTTATACATGTAGGCACAGGCAGATAGTATTGCCTCTGTTTCTTAATGCTTAACACAGAGGCCCAAATAGTCCTGTCTCTCCATATCTCATGTAAAAAAGATAGTACTGCATTGTCATCTCTTATTGTAAATGATGCAGGCACATATTGACTCCCCATTTCTCACAGTAAATGATATAGGTAAAGATATCGCTGTCTCCTCATCTCTAATTGTAAGTTATGTAAACACAGATAATACTTCTTTATAGTTACATGGTTCCAGTTTTTTCTCCATAAAGATTACAGGCTCAGATATATTTAGCTCCCACTAAAGTCGACCCACTATTATTCCATTTCAGCCTCAGACATTTGTTTTTTTTTTAACAAGAGAAAAGACCTAACCCCATTTCCAATACAGCTGAAGTTCCTCTTCCAGCTAACTCACAATAGCCCACATTCTTCAACTTCTTCTCCATTCCTGTTAGCAATTTTGTCTCTCTCTGCCTTTTTCTCTCTTTCTCTCTGGTAGCTCTGAACAGGCTTTATCTCCCACCTAACTGTGCATCTTCCCTCTGTTCTCTCTTATCTTTCTCACTATTGCTCAGCTCAGTGTACAGGGGAAGCCTGCTTCTGATCCACAGCCGGTTTGTGTCCAGAATGACCTCTTTTGCTGGAACACTATGAACACTTAAGTTTTTAACTAGCAACTGAATTGCATACCTTCCACCTTTTAGAAATTACAAAGAGAGAAACATCATGTCAGACCAGGACACACCTCTAACCACGCCTAAACACATGGCATCACTCCACAACATTCCTCTAACCACAGCCCATCTAACATAATCATGTCCCGCCCTGTCCAGCACCAACACAACAGCAGTGTTATTGGGGTCTATAAATACTGTATGTATTTAATATACATAAACCCATTCAAATGGCTGTAAGACAATGTTCTATGGATGATACCTCTATATAATGGTCATACAAGAACAAGATGATAAGGCTAAACTGGGAGCAAATATCCCCGTAGTGTTTCTGAACAAACCAAGACTGATATTATCAATGATACTGCCGTGGCCGTTCCTAGGCTAAATTGTACTCAGGGTGGGGGTGAAGAAATTCCCCCTCCCATAACATAATGCGCCACGATGCGACACGGTGCATCACCATCAACCAAAACCTGTATCCAGGTAACCTGTAGCCAATAAATTGCCCCCTGTATCCAGGTAGTAGCCCCTTTCAGCCAGTAAATTACCCCCTGTAGTTAGTAAATTGCCCCCTGTATTCAGGTAGTAGCTCTCTGTAGCCAGTAAGTTGCCCCCTGTAGCCAGTGAGTAGCCCCCTGTAGCCAGTAAGTTGCCCCTTGTAGCCAAGGGGCTTGAGAATTTAGTAGTAATTTTTCACATTTTCATGAAAATTTGCAAAATAGATTTTTTTAGGGACCTATCTAGTTCTGAGGTGGCTTTGAGGGGCCTGTATGTTAGACACCCCTATAAATGACCCCATCTAAGATACTAGACCCCTTAAGTTATTTAAAAAAGCATTTAGGAAGTTTGTTAACCCTTCAGGTATTCCACAGAAATTAAAGCAAAGTGAAGGTGAAATTTCAAAATGTAACTTTTTTTTACTGATTTTCAATTTTTATCCATCATTCACTGAAACAGCGTGGATGTGACAAGTTAAATTCAACTCAATAACAATTCCCCAATTCTGCTATTTTTAGAGATATCCCATATGTGGCCCTGGTGCGTTATTTGGTGATTTGTATCAGTGATCTTCATATCACTAACACAATAGAGATCAGTATACAGCATTGCTGCTGTTTACTGGTCTCCATTGCGACTGTCACTCACCATGCCCCAAAATGCCCACAATGCATTGCGGGGCATGGTGACGACACAGACAGCCGGAAAGTGTTTCTTACACTTCCAGGCTGTCCAGAGAGGAGACAGCAGCGGCAATCGTGCCGCTACTGCACCACCGAAAGGTCGAAGGAGCGATATACCGCTTGTCCCATGCTGCGATCTTGTGAGCTCTGCTTGTCAAGATCTCATACAGGAACCCTTTCATGACTGTGATGTATGGGTATCTCAAATGTCGGTAAGGGGTTAAGTGCTTGCATAGTCTGGTCCAATAGTACGACACAAAAAAAGTTTAAGAATATGAATAAATAAGCAAATAAAATCCAAACATACAACTACTGCTCCCCCTAAAAAAAAAAACTTTATTTAGAAAAAAAAAGTAAAAATAGGTAAACATACAGTGAAAGAAGTAATTATTTGATCCCTTGCTGATTGTGGAAGTTTGCCCACTGACAAATACATGAACATTCTATCATTTAAAGGGTACATTAATTTTAACATTGAGAGATAGAATATCCAAAATAAAAATCAGAAAATCACATTGTATAAATTATATAAATTTATTTGCATTTTGCTGAGAGAAATAAGTATTTGATCCCCTACTAACCATTAAGAGTTCTGGCTCCTACAGACCAGTTATATGCACCTAATCAACTCGTTACCTGCATTAAAGACAGCTGTCTTAAATAGTCACCTTTATAAAAGATTCCTGTCCACAGACTCAGTTAATCAGTCAGACACTAACCTCTACAACATGGGCAGGACCAAAGAGCTTTCTAAGGATGTCTGGAACAAAATCATAGACCTACACAAAGCTGAAAGGAGCTACAAAACCATAAGTAAGATGCTTGGTGAGAAGGAGACAACTGTTGGTGCAATAATAAGAATGGAAGAAATACAAACTAACTGTCAATCAACATTGATCTGGGGCACCATGAAAAATCTTACCTCGTGGGGTATCCTTGATCATGGGGAAAGTGAGAGATCAGCCTAAAAGTTGTTAATGATCTCAAGGCAGCTGGGACCACAGTCAACAAGAAAACCATTGGCAACACATGACGCCATAATGGTTTAAAATCCTGCAGAGCTCGCAAGGTCTCCCTGCTCAAGAAGGCACATGTGCAGGTGCATCTGAAGTGTGATAATGAACACCTGGATGATTCTGTGAGTGATTGGGAGCAGGTGCTGTGGTCAGATGAGACAAAAATTGAGCTCTTTGCCATTAACTCAACTTGCCGTGTATGGAGGAATAGAAATGCTGCCTATGACCCAAAGAACACCAAGCATGGAGGTGGAAACATTGGGGGATATGTATGAAATCTGTCTTGGTCTAAGACTCTCTTTGTTGCCCATAGCAACCAATTAGAGTGCCCCTTTCATTTTTTCAGAAAACTATATGAAATGGAAGAGGAACTCTGATTGGTTGTTATGGGCAACAAGGAAAGTTTTATATCTAAACAGCTTTCATACATGTGGCCCATTATGTTTTGTGGGTGTTTTCCTGCTAAGGGTACAGGACTACTTCACCGCATCAGTGGGAGAATGGATGGAGCCATGTACAGTAAAATCCTGAATGGCGACTTCTCTCCCTCCTGCCAGGACATTAAAAATGGGTCATCACTGGGTCTTCCAGCAAGACAATGACTCAAAACATATAGCCAAGACAACAAAGGAGTGGCTCAAAAAGAAGTGGCTTAGACAGTCTCCAGACTTTAATCACATAGAAAACTTATGGGGGCGTTAAAACTCTGAGTTGCCAAGTGACAGCCTCAAAATCTTAATGATTTAGAGATGATCTACAAAGAGGAGTGGGCCAAAATTCCTCCTGACTTGAGCACAAATATCATCATCAACAGTCGGACTGTTGTGCTTGGCAACAAGGATTTTGCCACCAAGTAATAAGTCTTGCTTGCCATAAGGATCAAATACTTATTTCTCACTGCAAAATGCAAATAAATTTATATAATTTATATGATATTATTTTCTGGATTTTATTTTGGATATTCTGTCTATCAATGTTAAAATTAACCTACCCTTAAAATTATAGACTATTAATTTCTTTGTCAGCGGGTAATCTTGCACAATCAGCAAGGTATCAAATAATTATTTCCTTCACTGTAATATGTATTGCCCCATCCGTAATGTTCCAATCTATAAAATTATCATGTTATTTATATGTATAGTAAATGCTACAAAAATAAATAACATAATGGCCTAGCACTTCACCTGCCTCCTAATTGTTGTACGTCTGTGATTTTAATAAAGCTGTGACAATTTTGACACCAAAAATACCCTGTATATGTGTATTTATTCCAGAGTTTGTTTGTGGTATTTTGGGTTGTATTAGGTTGAGTGAAGGTTCATTCCATATCCAAAATTCAAGCAGACCTGTACAAGTTGTCAGGAGGTAGACGCTATAAATGCCTCCTGAAAGACTAGGAACACTTGGATACACTTCTGGACCTCTTGGGAACAGGTTTGTACAAGTCCCAAACCTTTTGTGGGCCAAAAACTATGTATAGTCTATCAAACAGTGTTACCTATATCAACAAATATAAATGTAAAACACACAAAAAATAAACTGCAGTAAAGTTACCCATAATATAAATTTTACATAATTTTCTGTGGTCACACTACTTATCGGCACAGATAGTACATCCTACTTGTTGAATATTGTAAATGTTATAGGCATAGATGGTTCTGCTTTCCTGCCTCTCATTGTAAATGTTCTACAGAAGGGGTGTGGTATCTAATGAGGGAGAAGCACCATGTTGGTGTGTGGAGACTTAACGCCTTTACTCTCCACGAGTATTTAAATATTCCAAAAGGCTTCAGCGATTCAAGCCATGCCAGTTTTATTCATCTGGATACAGCTGTTTCAGGATGTTTGCAGAAGAGAACATACTGGCTGGCTAGGTGAGAGGCACTGAATGTGGCTCAAAAGGGGTAAGGTATCTCATTATATGGTGCTTCTCCCTAATGAGAAACATCACCTCTTTTTAGCTACACTCAAAGCCTCTCATCTAGCCAGCCAGTAATCTCTTCTTTGCATTGATAAGGGGCAAACACCCCAAAACAGCTGAATGCAGATGAACAAAACTGTCATGACTGGAATCCCTTTCAGATTGCAAGGCTCAGTGAGTCAGATGTGACTTGAGGATTACTGCATCCAATAGATGGCGCTGGAGAGTTTAGCTTTTTTCCATAAGCCTTTTAGAATATGATAATGTTGTAGACACAGATAGTACTCCCTTGTCTCTTACTGTAATTTATGTAGGCACAGTTTACTGTCTTCTTGCTTATGAGTGTGGGGTGAAAGAGTGAAGAAATCAGGCGATACCTTTTAGAGGCTGAGTATATTTGATGGTGAGCTTTCGAGAGAACTAGCTCCCTTCTTCAGACATGATGTTATACAAGAAATTGAAAATTCACAGACTTTTTATACACAAAAGACCTGGACCTTCAAAGAATCTTAGAATTCTTAACAATAACAAAATGCAATATAAGCAGAAAGTCATTTACAACAGGTCAAGCAATCAACTATCTGGAAACTTGTGACGCGTGACAGAGGGGGTCAGTATTCCTGCGTCTTATCTAGCCGCCATCAGGCCGTGATTTGTGACCATCACTGTTCACACATAGTTCGACATAAAGCTGGCATGAATATTTAGCCCATTTTGCAGAGTCTGAAATTTTTGCATTAATTTAAATTCCCACTCCTTTCTCTCCCTCTGCGTCTTAAACTGTCCCATTAAAACCATAATTTTCAGATTTTCAATACAATGGTCATCTCTGGAGAAGTGTTGTGCCACTGGAAAAATATCAGTTAGCCTCTAAAAGGTATCGCCTGATTTCTTCACTCTTCTACTACTTTCTATGGCTAACACGGTACAACATTATACTACTAGAGTGTGGGGTGAGACATACTGCAAATCTCTCTTGAATGAATAATTCATATAACAAGTGGCCTATAGAAATAAAAAAGGGGATTTTATCAACATGTCAATGTAAACTGGTGGAATTATAAGGATGCTTTTTATAACGTCTTAGATTTTATGTGTGTAAACTTGTCTTGTTATATTGCGTTTTCCAAACCTTTGAAGTGAGTATTCTTCTTCCTTCTTGCTTTATATCGTAATAAAGAAACTCTTAAACAGAAAAGTTTTCCTGTAAACAGCACTTCTTGTCAATTATCTTTTCTTGACACCTATAATTTTCAGAAAGGTACAAATTTACTTCAGTCTGGATTCTAGTTCTGTAGCTCTACTGTCTGGTTAATGCAATGAAAAAAAGAAATCATTTCAGGTTCACCTGGTGGAACCATAGAACAAATACAATTTATAATCACAATATTGTACATGTGGACAAATTGTTGGTACCTTTTCGTTAGAGAAAGAAAAACATTGATCACTGAAATAACTTGAAACTGTCAAAAGTAATAAAACCTTCAAATCAACTGAAAATCAAGAAATGAAAATCAGACATTGATTTAACTTGTGGTTTAACCAAAAAAAATAAAAAAACAAACTAATGAAACTAACATTGACAAAAATGATGGAACCTTTAACTTAATATTTTATTGCACAACTTTTTGAGGCAATCACTGCAAACAAGCAATTTCTGTAACTCTCAATGAGGCTTCTGCGCCTGCCCATAGGTATTTGGCCCATTCTTCATGAGCAAACTGCTCCAGCTGTCTCAGGTTTGAACGATGCCTCCCCCAGATTGCAGGTTTCAGCTTCTACCACAGATGTTCAAGCCACATAGAAGTCACTTCATAATAGTCAAATGTTTGCTCTTAGCCATTCTTGTTTTTAGCTGTGTTTTGGGTCATTATCCTGTTGGAGGACCTATGACTTGGGACTGAGACCAAGCTTTCTTACACTGGGCAGCATGTTTCACTGCAGAATACCTTAATAGTCTTGAGATTGCATTGTACCCTGCAAGATACTCTGTGCTAGATGCAGCAAAGCAGCCCCAAAACATAGCCGAGCCTCCTCTATGTTTCACGGACAGTACAATATTTGTAGGCATCATTTTTGTGTCTGTCAACATAGAGCTGATGTGATTTAACAATCTCCAAATAAGATTCTCCCAGAGACTTTGAGGCCTAATATGAATTTTGGCAAATTCCTTTTTCTCTTTTCTGTGATTTCCTTTCAACAGTGGTTTCTTCCTGATTGTATTCTATTATGTTCACTTTGGCAAAGATAGCGATGTATGGTGAGATCTGATGTACCCTGACCTTGGAGTTAACGTCTAATCCCTTTGGAGGTTTTTCTGAGCTATTTGGTTACCATTTGTATTATCTGTCTGTCAGAGCTCACTTCAATGGTCAACTTCCAGCTTGTAGGGTACAATACACTGCATCCACTGATTCTTCAGATTGCAACCACACTCTGAGAGATGCTCTGCTGGAGATTCCTTGAGTGACAGATCTGTGCAACACCCTGCAGCCACTTATTCTTCAGGTTTGCAACCATACCCTGGGAGACGGTCTGCTGGAGATGCCTTGAGTGACAGGTATCCAGCCACTCTGGACAGGCGGTGTGGAATATGGCCCTGAAGACTGCACCAATCTGCTACAGGGTACTCCATTTAAGCCTCTTAGTACTGGAGTGCTGTGCCTGTGATATTCCTGGCTTGCTCCAATTTACTGTTGTTTATTAGGTGTTTTCTGTTTTTCAGGGACCTGGGGGCTTGTTTTCCAAGGGCTTTGGTTTGCTTTCCTGGTTTGGTTATTTTGCTCCCCGACTGTGTTTCCTGCCCCTTTGGGCCACTTTTTTCCGTTTTGACTCTCTTTTGTTTTTTTTGATCAAAGGCCCCGGGGGAAATTTTCTGTACTGTTGCCCGCCCTTGGGTATCAAAAACACTTCCCCTTCCTTTGGACGGCCCCCAGCTTTTTTTATTTGGTAGGGACCATCCCCAAAGTTGGGGTCTGCCACTTAGGGGCAGCATGTCAAAAGGGGGGTTGGGGGGAATGGACAGTAAAAACGGGGGGGTTCCCCTTTGGGACTCATTTAAAACCTCCCTTTGAGGGTGACCCCGTCTTTTTCCCCAATTTTGCTCTTGCGCCCCATGTCCTGAAAAAAGGTTGGGGTTTACGTCCCATAAATTTTTTAAACCCTTCTTTAAATAACATGTGCAAACTGAAAAGAGAAAAAAAACATCAGGTTTTTGGAGATATTTTATACCCTTTTTACCTTTTTACTTTCCCTTTTGGGTCCATGTTCAGTGGGGGAAACACACCATATCCCAAAACAGCAAAGGGCCCTCTTTTTTTTAACATTTAAAACCCCCTTACCCCCCCAATTTGATGTCCCCATTTTTCTGGCCCGGGGGGGGGGAAAAAAAAGGGGTTTTCCCCGCAATTTGGCGAAATGGGTACCAAAAGGGGAAAACCTTTCAAAAGTTCGCAAGATCACGGATGGGGACCAGCGGTTTTTAAAAACGCTGGAAATTTTCCCTCCCATCACCAGGGGCCCGGGAAGACCCACGGGTTTGTTTTTTTACCCCTTAGGTTGCCACAATTGTTTAAACCATTTGAAAAACAGTTTAAGACAAAAACCCGAGGGAATTAGCCCCTTTCCCTGCCTTTTTCCTCAGTTCCCCAAGAAAGGGGAATTTTTTTTGTGTTTGGGTTCCCCCCCATACCCGGGAGTGCTTTGGGGGGAAATTGTCAAAATGGGATGACAGTCGCTAAGGGAGACAATATACGGGCAGAAATTGCCTGTTTTTAATTATTTTAATTGGGTAAAAGTGATCTGCAGATCACTGATACAAATCCCCTATCGGGAAAAGTGTGAAAAAGGGGAAAAAAGTAAATAAACGTTAGAAAGAAAGTAAAACACAAACATGAAAAACAAAATAAAAAAATGCTTCTCCCCCCTTTTTTTTCCCCCTTTACAAGGGGCCAAAAAAGCCCCAAAAAAGATCAAAAGTAGATAAAGTACCCATATTAGGTAACGACGCACGCATAGCGACCACCCGCACACGTCGTAAAAGAAAAGTCATAGAATTGTTATTTTTTTTAAAATTCGGGGGGGAAAGGGAAAAATTGGAAAAAAAAGCAATCAAAAATCATATAAATCCCAAAGGGGGCCCAAATTTTAAAAAAAACGTCAGTTTCATCCAGAAAAAAAAAAGCCCTTAATAGTTGGGTTTTAAAAAAAAATAAAAGTTATGGCTGTAAAAAAAACCCAGTGATGCATAAATAGTTTTTTACGAAATTAAAAACATTTTACTTTTTTAAAGCATTTTCAATGTAAAAAAAAATTTAAAATTTTTGGGTACCCGCAAAATCGAAATTGACCCAAAAAGAGTAAATCAACTTTTTCACAGAAAATGCAGGGTGGTGCTGTTAAAAATAAAAAAAACACTACTTGCAGTATTTTCTTCTCCCTGCGCTCCAAAAAAACGAAATTAAAAGCATAAAAAAAGTTTGTCCCCCCCCAAAAAATTGATACCAATTTAAAAACACCCAAATCCCCTTCAAAAAAAAAAGGGCTTCTTTACAGCCTTGCCCCCCCCCAAAAAAAAATAATGGCTCTCAGCCCCCTTTTCAATGCAAAAACGTGTTTTCCTTTTGGTTTTAAAAAAAAAAAGTTTTTTTTTATTGTGAAAAGAAAGTAAAAAAAAAAAAAGAAAAAATTAAAAATTTGGGGGTTATCACTGTAATAATATCAACCTCCCTTGATTTAAGGGGTTAAAACATGTTTTTTTATATTTCAGGGGAAATTTGCGGGTAAAAAAATAAAAAACACTACTAGAATTCCTGAGTTTTGTTCATCCTGCCTCCCAAAAACGTTGATAAAAAGTGCACAAAGCATCATATGAACCCCAAAATAGTACCATTGAAAATGTCAACTCATCCCGCAAGAAAAACAAGCCCTTTGTATATTTCCCCAAATAAAGAAAATTAAAAAAAAATTATTGTTGAAAAAACCCTTATGACAAAAAATAAAAAATACATAGTAAAGTTATCATGTAATTTATACCGCACAAAATGAACCCCAAAAACAATGGCGTACGTACGTTCCCCCTCCCCCCCCCCCCATTTTTCATAGCCCAGTGCTAAACAAAAGTTTTGGAACCCCCCCAAATTTAAAAAAAACCCTAGGTGGGCCCCAAATTCACAATATTCCCCCATATGGTTTCACCTGTTTTTGGAATTTGGGGGCTTTTTTACATGGCCAAACCCCCCAAAAAACTGTGTTCCCTAAACCAAATAGCACCCCCTTCCCTGGGGATCCCTGCCATGCATCCAAACAGCAAATTTGCCCCCCAAAAAAAAAAAACGGTATTGCCAAACTTGGAAAAAATTGCACAAAAAATTTTTGGGGGGCTTTCTTTTCCAGGGGTTCCTTTTTTAAAATGAAACCCTTTTGAGTAAAAAATTTTTAGATTAATTTTGGAAAAAAAAAAATTTTTCATTTTCCAGTTTAACGCCCTTAAAAAAAAATTAAAAGAAACCCCTGTGGGGTGGATAAAATTCCCCTACACTCCCGGATAAATTCTGTTGGAAGTGGGATGTCCCCCAAAAATTTGGGGTCTTTAGGGTTTTTTTTAAAAATTTTAGCAAACTTAGGCGGGCGAAAACCTGAAATTGTGCCTAAAGAAAATTGGAATGACAATGAAACCCAAAAATCCAATAGGTGGTCCATCTATTTTGAGGCTTGTGGATGAGTCAGCTAGTTTCACTAGGGCCCCATATGGGTTTTTTCTAAAAAATGCAAAAAACAGCGTAATCAATATTGAAATTTCATTTCCCTGTTACCTCTATCAGTTCCAGTGGGAAAAAATGGAACAAACTGAAAATCTGCAATGAAAATGAAATTTTTTTCATTTCAAAACCCCCCTTTTTCTATAATTTCTGTAAAACATTTTAGGGGGAGTTTCTTAAAGAGGGACCCCATCCACCTTTGGGGAAAAAACCCATTAAGGAACAGAAAAAAATAAAATACCCCAAAAAATTTCTTTTAAATAAAACTTTATTAGGAAAAACCCAAATTTATTTCACCTGTAATTTTAGTTTTTAAAAAAGCGCTAGCCCTTTTGGGAGCCTTTTGGGAAATAGGGCCAAGTCGGCACATGAAAGCTTGATGGGTCACTTTGATGAATTGGTAGGTTCCTGACCTGGGGGAGTCCCCCCAGTGCAGGGGGGGGCCTGTAAAACCCCATTTAAGTGCACAGCAGCCCGTGTTTAAAACAGATTTCCGTGTGCTAAGGGGAGGAGGCTGAAAACAAAAAAGGTAAACTCTGTCACAAGTTTCCCTTTTTTTTTCCCATGTCTACACTGCACAGAAAAAAAATTTAATTTTTTTTCAGTGTTTTTCATTTTCTAAAAAAAACTGAAAAAAAGATGAAAGCACCCCATAGACTTTTATTTTAAAAACGTCCAACTGTCTACACTGAGCTTCTTTATTTCCCGCTCTTTTTTTCACGGGGGGGGTTTTTTTAGCAATATTTTTTTAAAACACACCAAACAGAGGGAGAAAATTTTCTTTCAGGATCTTTTGTAAAGCGCTAGAAATTTTTTTTTTTCCGCAATTTTTTTAATGAAAAACCCCCCCAGGAGATTAGTTTCCCTTCCCATTTGTTATTTAAAGTTTTTACTTTTTTTTCAAAATTTTGCATAAAGGGTTTGATATTCCTAATTTATAAAACGTTTGTAATTTAAAATGGACATGTTTTTTTCGCTAACTTTTTTTTCCCCCAATTTAAGATTTTGCTCTAATGACCCAGTGTTGAGGGGATTTTTTTTCGACAAAGTTTTAAATCGGCCCCCGGGTTTTTTTGGTGATCGAAATTTCCAATCATGCAATAATTAAGGTTAAAAAATTTTGCATCATTTTTTAAGATCGCGCCTTTCTCGGCGCTTCCTGTAATTTTTGGGGGGCCAGCAAATAGTTTTCCCGAAAAAGAGCAGGGTGAGAAAGTGTGTGCGACGTCTGACTGGGGTGTGTATGGGTTTCGATTTTTCTAGAAAAATCACATGACCCCCGTTTTTCATAGAACAGCGTTTTTCCCGTTTTAGCCTCAGTGTCCCCTCAGCGTCTCATAAGGGGGTAGGCCTCGCTTGCCCCTTTTGGCCCCCAAACCCCCAGCGAAAATTTGTCTATTCCCGCAAGAGAAACCTTACTAAATTTGCTGTGATCCTTCCAATTTAGTTAGATTAGAGATTTTTAACAATTTTTTGTAGTTTGCTAAGAATTTTAAAGCAGCATTTAACCGCTGTAAATTTTACGGCGGGTTTGGGGCGGGGGGGGGGGGCGAAAACAGACAAGCTCTATTATTTAAAAAAAACTGGAAAAGTTCACCAAGGAAATTTGTTAGACATTGGAAATGGAATATCCTTTATTAACAGTTTTTTTCAATTTTAAATATTTCCGGATAAATTTGGGGAGCCTGAACTTATATTGGATAAACATAATTTTTTAGTAACTGCAGGGGCTCTTTGGGTTTTCTGCCAAAAATCCAAATTTTATTTTCATATAAAATTTCAGATAGGTGTTCAATTTTTCCCATTACACCTGTGACTGTTTTAATAACCACCTTGCACTTAAATTACAAACCAGCAATCCCGGGAGTCGCACAGGTTTTTTGTTGCCAAAAAATACCGTGTATCGTACAAAAAAATCACAGGGTTTCGTGTTTTTTGACTTTTGGGGCACCCAGCATGTTCATTTACGCAGCAAATACGTAAATATTAAAAAAAGCACAATTCTATATTCACCCCCAGGGGAATTGAAAGGTGCAAAAAAAACCGTTTTTTTATATCAAAACATAAAAAGTTTTTTTTTTTTGACTTTTGCGCACCCAGCACTGTTTTTATTGACGCAGGGTCTAGTTAAAACTTAAAAAAAGAATTCTTATTCACCACAGGGAAATTTAAAGGTGCCCCAAAAAAAACCGTTTATTTTAATTTAAAAAATTTAAAAGTTTCGTGTTTTTATTTTTTTTCCACCCCCCACTGTTCATTGACGCAGCACTCGTAAATCTTAAAACAGCAATTCTTTTATTCACCCACAGGTGAAATTTAAAAGGGGCAAAAAAAAACCCTTTTTTTTTATATCCCAAAAAATTTAAAAATTAAAGTGTTTTTTGACTTTTGCGCACCACAACTGTTCATTGACGCAGCTCTACGTAAACCTTAAAAAAACAATTCTATATTCACCCCGGGGAAATTTTAAAAAGGGGCAAAAAAAACCGTTTATTTATCAAAACCTAAAAAGTTTTCGTGTTTTTTTTTTACTTTTGCGCACCCCGCACTGTTTTATTTAAAGCGCATCTACGTAAAATTCTTAAAACAGCCAATTCTTATTCACCACAGGAGAATTGAAAGGTGCAAAAAATACAGTTTTATAATACAAAACATAACAGTTATGTGTTTTTTGACTTTTGCGCACCCAGCAACGTTCATTGGACGCAAGCTCTACGGTAAAATTTTAAAAACAGCAATTCAATATTCACCACAGGTGAATTGAAAGGTGCAAAAATATAAGTTTATTATATCAAAACATAACAGTTAGTGTGTTTTTTGACTTGTGCGCACCAGCACTGTTCATTGCCGGCAAGCATCTACGTCAAATCTTAAAACCGCAATTCTATATTCACACACAGGTGAATTGAAAAAGGTGCAAAAAATACCGTTATTATATCCTAAAACATAACAGTTACGTGTTTTTTGACTTTTGCGCATCCCCAGGCACTGTTTCATTGACGCCTTGCATCTACCGTAAATCTTATAACAGCAATTCTAAATTCACCACAGGTGAATTGAAAAAGGGGTGAAAAAAATACGTTTTTATATCAAAACATAACAGTAAGTGTTTTTGACTTTTGCGCACCCAGAACTGTTCATTGAGCTCTCCAGCATATACGTAAATCTTAAAAACAGCAATTCTAATATTCCACAGGTGAATTGGAAAAGGTGCAAAAAATTACGTTTTTATATCAAAACATAACAGTTACGTGGTTTTTTGTGTTTTAGCACCAGCACTGATCATTGACGCAGCATCTACGTAAATCTTAAAACAGCATTCTATATTCACCACAGGTGAATTAAAAGTGCAAAAAATACCGTTTTATTATATCAAAAACATGACAGTTACGTGTTTTTATTGACTGTTTGCGCACCCAGCAATGTTCATTGACGACAGCATCTACGTAAAATCTTAAAACAGCAATTCTATATTCCACCACAGGTGAATTGAAAGGTGCAAAATACAAAAATACCGTTTTTTTAATCAAAACATAACATGTTACCGTGTTGTTTGACTTTTGCGCACCCAGCACTGTTCATTGACGCAGCATCATACGTAAATCTTAATTCACGCAAATTCTTTATTCAACCAAGGTGAATTGAATGGTGCAAAAAAATTCAGTTTATTATATCAAAAATAACAGGTACGTGGTTTTTGTGATTTTGCGCACCCAGCACATGTTAATTGAAGCAGCATCATAGTAAATATTATAATAAAAACAGCAAATTCTATATTCACCACAGAGTGAATTGAAAGTTGCAAAAAATACAGTTTATTTATATCAAAACATAACAGTTTTACGTGTTTTTTTGACTTTTGGCACCAGCTCTGGTCATTTGACGCAGCACTCTCCGTAAATTCTTAAAACAGCCAATTATTTATTCAACCACAGAGTGAATTGAAAGGTGCAAAAAAATAAGTTTATAATATCAAAACTTAACAGTTACGTGTTATTTTTTTGACTTTTGGCACCCAGCACTGTTTCCATTTGACGCAGCATCTACGTATATCTTTAAAACAGCAATTCTATATTCACAACAGTTGAATTGAATTGTGAAAAAAATACCGTTTATTATATCAAAACATATCCAGTTACGTGTTTTTTGACTTTTGCGCAACCCAGCATGTTCATTGACGCGAGCATATAGTTAAATCTTAAAAACAGCAATTTATATTCACACTGGGTGAATTGAAAGGTGCTAAAATACCGTTTATTATATAAAACATAACAGTTACGTGTGTTTTTGGACTTTTTTGCGCACCCAGCCCCTTGTTCATTGACGCAGCATCTACGTTATATCTTTAAAACTGGCCAATTTATATTCACACAGTCGTGAATTGAAAGGTGCCCAAAAAATACCGTTTGTTTATCTATATCAAAACATACACAGTTAGTGGTTTTTTGGACTTTTTGCGCACCCAGAAACTGTTCATTGACGCGAGCATCTGTTGTAAATCTTAAAACAGCAATTCGATATTCACCACGGTGAATTGAAAGGTGCATAATATTCCGTTTTTATATCAAAACATATACTGTTACGTGTTTTTGAGTTTTAAGACACCCCAGCACTGTTCATTGGACGCCGAAGCATCTACTTAAATCTTAAAACAGCATATTTCTATATTCAACCACAGGTGAATTAAAAAGAGTGCATAAAAAATTACCGTTTATTATATCAAAAACTTGACAGTTACGTGCTTTTTTGACTTTGCGCACACAGCACTGTTCATTGACGCAGCATCTACGTAAATCTTAAAAACAGCACATTCTATATTCACCACAGGTGAACTTGAAAGGTGCAAAAAATTACGTTTATTATTTCAAAACATAACAGTTACGTGTTTTTTGAATTCTTGCGACCCAGCACTGTTCATTGACGCAGGGCATCTACGTAAATCTTAAACAGCAATCTATATTCACCAAAGGTGAATTGAAAGGTGCAAAAATTACCGTTAATTATACCAAAACATAACAGATACGTGTTTTTGGAATTTTGCCCAGTCACAGATTTGTAGATAGTACACCTTGCAGTTAAATTTGAATCCTGCAATTTTGTGTTTGATTAGAGGGATTTGAGAATAGCTGTGATTTGGTCTTTTATAAGAGACTTTCCAAAACTTATTCCAACCTTCTCAAACTTTTTTATATTTCTGAAAACAAATATGTAGCGAAAATGCAGGTGGTAAGGCGAGCAAAGAGGGAGCGGTAGCACTTGGAGGTAGGAGGTACGAGAGAAAGGTGCTCTTCCGGTTGACTGGCCGACAACAAGCCATGCCAGCGGATCGTCAGTTGAGGACCGTCTGGACTGTACCATCGCCTGGGTCACGGCCTGTGAATCTAAGTAACAGAACATCGTCGCCAATCGGTCCTTCAGTGGTTAATGCAACCTGCATCTAGCAGTCTTGCTCCTCGTCCTCGCAGTCACGGCACAAATTGTCGTCATAGCATAATCAGCATAGTTCCAAACATGAAGCAGCCCCAAAATGTCAACTCGTGTTACCACCACTGTTGGATCATCCATTGTCTGGAAGACCTCTTTAATGACAAAATGCGGTTGGGGGTCAGAGGCATGTTAAAAGATCAAGAGGATGATTTAGTCTGCATCTGCGCCAGGTTATGATGCCATCAGATGAGCGTGAAGGAAGCCGGTCAATCGGCACAAAAATTCGCCCGGGCGGCTCGGCAACGCCTTGCAGTGCCCTTGCTTGTAGCCCGCAGCTCTGGATGCAGAAGTCTGAGACGAACACAAGTCACTTGTGTTGATGATGATGATGATGAGACATTGCGGTCCATGTGGTCTTTTCCGCAGAATTTGCATTGCGAGGCTTCATCAGGTGGGACGAGGAGGAAGACCGATGGGGTAGTGTCATACGGGTCACGCCACAAAAAAGGATGAGGGCATTCGCTGAAGTCCGCCTGATATGATTCAGCCAGCCACTTGGTCAGCGCATACCCGCTCCTCCCTTATCGCGTCAAAAAAGGTCCAGGGACCTCTCAAGCCTGGGCCTTCTTTGAGCAAGCCTCTGATGCAACCCAGCGAGGTCTATGCCGCCTTGCCGTAAAACGCCTATAAGTAAGGCAAGAACCTTAAGTGGTTAACCACCACCTCAACATGTCTAGTACATGCAGCGAATTGCATGAGTTAAAATGGAGGGGGAACACTTGGCCAAAAAGGCCAGACCGATGACGGGCCTCCAAAACACTGTCACACACTCTGTCTACCGCCTCCTCCTCCGCTCCGCCACCACCAAGCGGTTCCTCAGCTGCCATGTCTCTCAGAGTCATGATCTGGGGATCAGCCTCCGCTTATGCCTCACCGTCGAACCACCGGTACCACCAGCACCACCAGAGACCCTTCTCCCTTCTCCTTCCGCCAGTTGACGACCCTGCACGCCTTACAGCGGCCAGTTCTAGCAGCCAAGCCTTCTGTCTTCCAGGTTTGGGAGCTGAAGAAAACCACTTTAACCCAAAACCATCCCAAGAGCCAAAAGCCTGAATGTCGGCCTTGCCAGGCTTTTTGGCCTTGGAAATTGTTGCCTTTCCGTATGGTGGACCACGAGATGGGTTCCGCCACGTCATGGCCCCTTTTTCGCTTGCCCCCAATACCAGATTGCCGAGCAGGCATTTCTTTGCCAGAAAAAGCAGTCTGCCCTGGCCGCACGGTGTATCTAAATTTCAAGCGCTGTTGTCTGATCTGTGTCCGGAAAAAGTCCATCTCACCACACGAACACATCGGGACATAATAAGTCACGGCCAAAGGCGCTATATCTCTGTGGACAGCTCCACTGGGTGAGCATGGGTGGATGTCTATGGGGGTGAGGTGGTTCTCAGGCTCGTCCGCACCTCTTACAATACCGCCAGGGATGGTGGCAGGGCTCTTTCCCCCAAGGTCTCTGATGGCTTCCACGTGCCCAGAGACACCGGGCGTGATGAAAATATTCTGCCTGGAGGACCGTTCCAACATCAGGTCAGGAGCTGTGGACGGCCTAAAAGCATCGAGAGAGCCGAGAGCTTGGTATGGGTGACAAGAAACCTTGTGCCAGGCAAGGTGGTGTGCGAAACGGGCGAAATCTGCTGGCCCGCTATGATCGGTAGGCTGGGAGCCACATCTCTTGCCTGGCACATGTCATGAACCTTGTCGTCCAGAATTTCTAAAGAGCTACCCGGGTCTGGACTGCCTGATGAAAGAAGGCTCAGGTCTGTGTTCGCACTTCCGCCCGTTGTTCGCACCCTGCTTCGTCACGACCTGGCTGCGTTGCTGATGTCTGCTCGGCCTCACCGTCATCCGTCTCATTGTTGACGTACGGCAACACGCTGGAATTCCACCCTCACATTGCTCAGCGATTGTGGCAGCAGCAGCGCAATGATTCGCAGGTACGAAGTGGACACATTGCACTGACAAGCGAGCGGTACGGACTCGGGGTGTTGAACCACCGTGAGTGGAGAAGGTGAAAGAAGCTCTGCACCATCCTTGCCAGTTTTGAAGAAGCCACCAAAATGGTAGTGCGGACAATGCCCTTGTCAGCATGAGCATTGTGGTGATCTTAGTCTGGACAGATCGTTGGGACCACTCTGAAACAACAGGTCCGCCAGAGTCGGAAGGAGGAAGGGATCGGACACAGATGCGGACCACTGGAGCCTTTTCTCCGTCAAATCCACAGGCCGACAGTTTCACAATTTCATCGGTCTTCATTAGGCAGTGGTTCGAGCTCCAGGAGCTAGTGCAAGGGTGGCGCATCAGCATCATCAGGGTGCTTAATCTCAGGCAAGTCAGGGCTGTGTGTTGAAGCTGTGCGGTGGCAGAGGAGGAGGAGGAGGAGGAAGTATTCCGAGACACCGATGTTACCGACGTCCCTGCCTTGGAAAGAGGGTTGGCGCCGAATTTGAGGCGGAGGAGGATGATCGAGGAAGATCAGTTTGCTAGTGCCCCTCGACCCAGAGGCTTGGGAATTCAAGGCCCATCTCTCACATGAGTGCTTGGATGCTCCATTTCCTCCAAACATGCATCTCGCATTTTAAGGCCATAAAAATGAAACAACAGTTACTGGTGGCCACCCTCATGATCCCCGGTACAAAACAAAACTCAGGCACTTTCCTTCCACCCACCCAAATAGAGAGGTAAAAATGCAGGAAATGGAGGACCTTGCTGATTGATCAAACTGGTGACCACATCTGTTTGCGTCTGCTTATCGTTCACCCCAAATGTCCACGGTGGAACACATCAGCGACGTGACAGCAGTAGAGTGCCAAGTAGGCGTAAGCGGCAGCCTAGCAGGCAAATGGTAGGCAGAAGCCTATGGCGGGACCTCTGGCAATCTTTGTTTACCACCTCACCAACGCATGCAATGCAGGGCACACATCCAACACACAGAGCCAGCTTAAGATCTTGGTGCACGGGAATATCTGCGTCCTCAACAACCGATGTTTTTGCATGTTGTTCCGGACCCAATAGACCTTCTGGGTATCCAAAATGAACCGAAATGGCCCGAGTGGCTCGTCCACGCCATAGAGGTGTTGTTCAATATCTGAGCGGACCTTCAGCACAGTATGGAGGGGAGTCATTTAGACAAACGCATCCGGCTTTCTCAGATAGAATGTGGATCGTTTGAACTTTCATCACAGATGAATCAGGCATGGATCTCTGATGGTTGTGGTGGCCCCAATTGCCGAGGTCACCGATTTAGTTGCCAGTCTACTTCACATTCCTTTTCAAACAGAAATGGTCCTCTTGAAAACTTTTTTTTAAAATGATCATTTCTTACTGCAATTTTTATTCTCTTTTCCCAACAGTTCATTTTGCTGGTTTTGCTGTGAGGAGACTGTAAAAGACAGCAAGGTTTCATGACAACACCGTATTCCATTTACTCACTTTATCTTAAGAAGTTTTCGCATTGTCAATGGTTTTGAGGTCATGTTGCTGTGAGATACAGCAATAATCATGGTCCTTTGGAACAGAAATGTGACTTCTAAGTGGCATTTCTCCCTCACAATTTTTAATAGTGGCTGAGAAGTCATATTTATAATTTTTTGGGGTCATGTTGCTGTGAGATACAGCTATAATTATGGTCCTTTGGAACAGAAATGTGGCTTCTAAGTGGCATTTCTCCCTCACAATTTTTAATAGTGGCTGAGAAGTCATTTTATAATTTTTTGGGGTCATGTGCTGTGAGATACAGCAATAATCATGGTCCTTTGAACAGAAATGTGGCTTCTAAGTGGCATTTCTCCCTCACAATTTTTAAAGTGGCTGAGAAGTCATTTTTATAATTTTTTGGGTCATGTGCTTTGAAATGCAGCAATACTACAGGTCCTATTATAAAAAAATTTTGTTTCTAACGACATTTGTTCTCACAATTGACAAGTGGCTCAAGGGTCATGCTTTGAATTTTTGGGGCATTTGCTGTGACATGCACCTATCTACAGGTCCTATTCTAAAAATGTTGTTTCTAACAGACATTTGTTCTTCACAATTGACCAAAGTGGCTCAGGGTCATGCTTTGAATTTTTGGGGGCATTTTGCTGTGACATGCAGCTATACTACAGGTCCTATTCTAAAAAATGTTGTTTCTAACAGACATTTGTTCTTCACAATTGTCAAGAGTGGCTCAAGGGTGATGGTGCTGTCAGAAACAGGAATAGGTAGGACACTGTTAATGGACACATATTGCAAAATGACTTGTTTTTGCAAGATCTTTAACATAGCTATCAATCCCTGTATTGAGACAACCCATTTAATACAATGAAAAAAAGAGAAACAAAGACATGGTGGGATTCCATCCTATTTTAAAAATGTGTTTTCTAGATTAAAGTACTAAAAAACTTGCATGTACAAAATAGCTGTTAAAAAAAATTCCTAAAGAATTGTACAAGGGAGGTACAGGAAAACCATGACCGATGTAAGGTTTTAATTCAGAGGACATGGATATGGAGCACCGGACAGAAAACAAAGTACAGAGACCATTTCCTCCATCACCATTGAGTAAAATGAAGAAAAAGAAGCCAAGATAAAGGCACCTGGGTGTAACAGGAGCGTTAACGCACCATTATTTCCAAGTGAAGCTCAATTGGTCCCACTCAAACGGATGGGGCAGCGCATACCCATGTATTGACTGTGTACAGAGGAAGTACTATGGAGTTCTCACACTTCTGCTTCCGCAACTGCATCAGCACGACAGTTTTGTCGTTGCTCGTCATCACAGGGCATTTTAACCTGCGTGTTAATAGATGACGGACGCCACCTGTGGCTTTCACCGAACCCCACTGTAACTCCGGCCCTGGGTCATGCTGTGGCCCAGGACAGGTATCGTCCAATTTCCAGTGAAACTATAAATGGGTGGTTGAAAGACTATCCTTTTTCTTCCCGGCACTTTTAAAATTGGGGTCATGCAGGTTAGGGGCTCATGCTGTGGCCCAGGACAGGTATATCAAAATGTCCAGTCAACTAAAAATGGTGGATGAAAGACTTCCTTATATTCCGCACATTTTAAAATGTGTGGGTCATGCAGGTTTGGGGCTCATGCTGCTGGCCCCAGGAACAGTTATAGTCAGATCCAGTAGAAATAATAAAATGGTGGTATGAAAGACTCCGTTTTCCGGCACTTTTCTAAAAATGTGGGGTCATGCGGTTTGGGGCTCATGCTGTGGCCCAGACAAGTATAGTCAATGTCCAGTTCAACTAAAATGGTGGTTTGAAAGACTCTCTTTTTTCGGCACTTAAAAATGTTGGGGGTCAAGCAGGTTTTGGGCTCATGCCTTGAGGCCCAGGACAGGTATAGTCAATGTCCAGTTCAACTAAAATGTGTGGTTGAAAGACTCCTTTTTCCCCGGCACATTTATAAATGGGGGGTCATGCAGGATTGGGGCTCATGCTTGTGTGACCCAGGACAGGTATAGTCAAGTCCAGTGAAAACTAAAAATGGTGGTTGAAAGACTCTTCCTTTATCCGGCACTTCTTTTAAATGTGGGGTCATGCAGGTTTGGGGCTCAAGCTGTTTCCCAGGACATGTAAAGTCAAGTCCAGTTCTAACTAAAATGGTGGTGAAAGACTTCCTTTTTCCGGGCACTTTAGAGAAAATGTGGGGGTCATGCAGGTTTGGGGCTCAATGCTGTGGCCCAGGACAGGTATAGTCAATTCCAGTTCAACTAAAATGGTGTTGAAAGACTCACTTTTCTACCTGGCACTTTTTTAAAATGTGGGGGGGTCATGCAGGTTTGGGGCTCATGCTGGTGGGCCCAGACAGGATATAGTTCAATGTACCAGTTCAACTAAAATGGTGGTTGAAAGACACCTTTTTCCGTTTTTCCGGGCACTTTTTAAATGGGGTCATGCAGGTTTGGGGCTCATGCCAGTGCCCAGGACAGGTATAGTCCAATGTCCAGTGAAACTAAAATGGAGTTGAAAGCCTCCTTTTTCTGGCCACTTTTTTAAATGAGAGGGTCATGCAGGTTTGGGGCTCATACTGGTTGCGCAGACAGGTATGTCAATGTCCAGTTCAACTAACAAGTGTTGAAAGACTCCTTTTTTCCGCACTTTTTAAATTTGGGGGTCATGCAGGGATGGGGCTCATGCTGTGGCCCCTGGACAGGTATAGTCAATTCCAGTTCAACTAAAATGAGTGGTTGAAAGACTCCTTTTTCCGGCACTTTTTAAATGTGGGGGTCATGCAGGTTTGGGGCTCCATGCTGTGGCCCAGGACAGGTAATAGTCAATGTCCAGTGAAACTAAAATGGGTGTTGAAAAGACCCTTTTTTCCGGCACTTTTTAAATGGGTGGGTCATGCAGGTTTGGGGCTCATGGCTGTGGCCCAGGAGAGCAGGTATAGTCAATTCCCAGTTTCAACTAAATGGTGGATGAAAGACTCCTTATTCGGCACATGTTTAAATGTGGGGTCTTCGCCGGTTTGGGGCTCATGCCTGTGGGCCAGGACAGGATATAGTCAATGTCCATTGGAAACTAAAATGTGGTTGTGAAATGACTCCTTTTTTTCCCGGGCACCTTTTAAATGTGGGGACATGGCAGTTTTGGGGCTCATGCTGTGGCCCAGGACAGGTATAGTCCAATTGTCCAGTGAAACTAAAATGGTGGTTTGAAAGACTCCTTTTTTTCCGCACTTTTTTAAATGTGGTGGTCATGCAGGTTTGGGCTCATGCCTTGTGGCCCAGGACAGTATAGTCAATGTCCAAGTGAAACTAAAATGGTGGATGAAAGACCTCCTTTTCTAGGCACTTTTAATGTGGGGGTCATAGCAGGTTGGGGCTCATGCTGTGGCCCAGACAGTAAGTCAATGTCCAGTTTCAACTAAAAAGGAGGTTGGAAAGACTCCTTTTTCCGGCACTTTTTTAAATGAGGGGTCATGCACAGGTTTGGGTCTCATGCTGTGGCCCAGACAGTATAGTCCAAGTCCAGATGAAACTAAGAATGGTGGTTTGAAAGAACTTCCTTTTTCCGGCAACTTTTTAAATGTGGGGGTCATGCAGGTTTGGGCTCATGCTGTGGCCCAGGACAGGTATAGTCAATGTCCCAGTGATAACTAAAATGGTGGTTGAAAGACTCCTTTTTCCGCACTTTTTAAATGTGGGGGACATGCAGTTTGGGGCTCATGCTGATGGCCCAGGACAGGTATATGTACAATGTCCATTCAACTAAAATGGTGGTTGAAAGACTCCTTTTTTCCGGCACTTTTTAAATGGGGGGGCTCCATGCAGCAGTTTGGGCTCATGCTGCGTGGCCCAGGACAGGTATAGACAATGACCATTAGAAACTAAATGGTGGTTGAGAAGACTCCTTTTTCCGGCCCTTTTAAATGTTGGGGTTATGCAGTTTGGGCTCATGCTGTGGCCCAGGACAGGTATAGCAATGTCCAGTGAAACTAAATAATGGTGTTGATAAGACTCCTTTTCCGGCACTTTTATAAATGTGGGGGTCAAGCAGGTTTGGGGCTCAAGCTGTGGCCCAGGACAGGTATAGTCAATGTCGCAAGTGAAACTAAAATGTTGGTGTTGAAAGACTCCTTTTTTACCGGCACTTTTAAATGTGGGTGTCATGCCAGGTTTGGGCTCATGCTGTGGCCCAGGAACAGGTAAAGTCAATGTCCAGTGAAAACTAAAATGGATGGTTGAAAGACTCCTTTTTCTGCAACTTTTAAATGTGGGGTCATTGCAGGTTGGGGCTCATGCTGTGGCCCAGGATCAGGTAATAGTCATGACCAGTTCAACTAAATGGTGGTTGAAAGACTCCTTTTTCCGTCACTTTTTAAATGTGGGGGTCATGCAGGTTTTGGGGGCTCAAGCCTTGGCCCAGGACGGTAATGTCAGAGTCCCCATGAAACTAAAATGGTGGTTGAAAGACTCCTTTTTTTCCGGCACTTTTAAATGTGGGGGTCATGCAGGTTTTGGGGCTCATGCCCAGTGGCCCAGGACAGTATCGTCAATTTCCAGTGAAACTAAAATGGTGGTTGAAAGACTCCTTTTTATCCGGCACTATTTTAAATGTTGGGTTCATGCAGGTTTGGGGCTCATGTCTGGGCCCAGGACAGGTATAGATTCAATTCCATGAACTAAAATGGTGGTTGAGAAGACTCCTTTATCCGGCAAATATTAAGATGTGGGGGTCCATTGCAGGTTTTGGGGCTCAGCTGTGGCCCCCAGGACAGGTATAGTTCAATGACCAGATGAAACAAAAATGGTGGTTGAAAAGACTGTCCTTTTTTCCGGCAACTTTTAAAATGTGGGGGGTGCCATGCAGGTTTGGGGCTCAAGCTGTGGCCCAGAGACAGTATAGTCATGTCCAGTGAAACTAAAATTGGAGGTTGAAAGACTCCTATTTTCCCGGCACTTTAAAAATGTGGGGTCATGCAGGTTTTGGGGCTCATGCTGTGGCCCAGGCTGTTATATCAATGTCCAGTAATACTAAAATGGTGGGTTGAAAGACTCCTTTTCTGGCACTTTTGAAAATGTTGGGGGGTCATGCAGGTTTGGGGCTCATGCTGTGCCCAAGGACAGGTATAGGTCAAATGTCCGTTCAAGCTAAAATGGGTGTTGAAAGACTCCTTTTCCGGCACTTATTTAATGTGGGGGTCATGCATGTTGGGGCTCATGCTGTGGCCCAGGACAGGTAAAGACAATGTCCCAGTGAAAACTTAAAAAAGGTTGGTTGAAAGACTCCCTTTTTTATTTTCCGTCACTTATTTAATGTGGGGTCATGCAGGTTTGGGGCTCATGCTGTGGCCCATGACAGTATAGTACAAATGTCCATTCAACAAAATGGTGGTTGAAATGACACCTTGTGTTTCCATTTTTCCAGGCACTTTTTAAATGTGGGGGGTCATGCAGGTTTGGGGCTCATGCAGAGTCCCAGGACATGGTATAGTCATTGTCCAGTGAAACTAAAATGGTGGTTTAAAGACCCTTTTCCTTTTTCCGTCACTTTTTAAATGTGGGGGGTCATGCAGGTTTGGGGCTCATGCGTGTGTTCCAGGACAGAGATATTCCAATGTCCAGTCAAGTAACATGATGTTTAAAATCATACTGCCTTCTGGGCACTTTTTAATTTGTGGTGATGCGGGCACAGGTTAAGGGTCAGGCTGTGTACAAGACAGGGAATAGTAAATGGTCCTGTGACTTTTTTCTGTGACTTTTTACCAAAGATGTGTTTGCACTAAGATGAAGCACGTATCCATTTGACTGTTGTGGATGTTAATTTTCAAGCTTTCTCCAGCTTGTTTGGGCTGTACTAATGAACGGTGTTGTTGTTCTCCCCATAACTTTAATGGCGTCATCGCGCATAATCGATGCTCACTATCGAAAAACCTTATCGATAGTGGCCGACTATTGATTATCGATCGATCTCGATAGCCAATGCAATCGCTCAACGCTATATATAATCTCTATATTGTGCAAAGCTTTAATACAGAACCTTTGTGTACCTTAGTGATTATGTATAAGGAAAAAGTCATATGCATTGTGTAGGAATCTGAAGTAAAAATAGTACTATGCTACATATTAAAGCCTAGCATGTAGAGAATACTATCACCAAAAAATGGCACCATGTAGCTGAACAAAGAGTATGGAGAAACAGGAACTCAATGTGCTGCTGAACAGTCTCTCCATTCTTGGGCCTGTAATGTTGATAAGGACTTAATAACATAATTCACAATAGCTACACAAAGCAGCACCAACATCACTTATAATAAATTAAATCAGACAAGAAACTGGACTGCAACAGAACTGCCATGTCAAGTAGGTCCAAATCCATCAATATAGATCCAGAGAAGAAATATGTTGTCAACATGTCCAGAAATCTATCCTTTATTGTGAGCTCAGTAAATAAAGATATGCAATGGTTTGACTTAAAGGGAGTGTCCATTTCAAATAAAGATTAAGTAGCAAGCTGCCCAATGCAAACAGAATTTTAAAAAAGCCAGTACTCACCTTCCTCTGCTCCTTTCTTCCACCAGCATGGTCTCCCCTGGTCTCTGTTGACCTTTCCTACACTTCTAAATGAGACATCACAGCAGCAGCTGCTGATTGGCTGCAGCGATCACATGCCGCTTTCCTTACATCATCACCATTCAACAGCTGCTGTGGTGATTTCTCATTCAGAAATCAAGGAAAGGTAAGCAGAAGACCGGGTAGAACCAGCGCTGGAATGTAGGAACTGAGCAAGGTAGATACAGGTTTTTTGTTTTTTTTATTTTTCTTTGGCACAAGCAAGATACTATGTAATTTATATTTGAACGAGAACCCATTTTGGTCAAGAATATTTCTAGCCTGCATCTGTATTGACATAAATGCCATAACATTAAAGCTGAAAAAAAATCAAATATTTAAATCTACATTTGTTTGGTTTATATTTTATTATTCTTAGTTTTTCATACATATTTAGGTTTCTATATAAAGTTCAGTTAAATACTCTTTAAACAATAATTGAATTGTATAACCTTGTAATTACATGCATTACACATGGTATTTATATCAATGCACTTTCTTTCTCATTATTTAAGTCAGATTATACTCAGATTTGATTGCAATCAGTGGAATCCTGCTCTGAGAATATATTCCATGGGACAAGAGGTTACATTTGTAGCCAACAAGACAGCTTAGTGACGTCTAATTGTTGTGATGTGCAGCTATGTGACAGTAAGATATTATATTATTAAGACTGTTATATTATTTAGTACATTATTCGGGGCTTATAATGAAAGGCAAATGCAGTGTTGTGTCAAAACCAATTCCTCCTGCCTAAATGTAAAATCCTGCAGACCTTTTCCCATGAATTAAGCATATAAATTAACTCACTCACTATTAGGAAATTAGAAATCTTACTTTTAACAGAATACAAGACATTATGGAGGTTACATATATGACCGGCTCTCACGTAGCAGCAAAGCACTGCAATTAAAGACAACCTTGGTCTGTTCTTGACAGGTCTGTTTTAGTAAATAGTAGTGTTCCCCATTAAATAACAATTCTGGAGCAACTTTCCCTAGATCCCTATGTGGTGTAGTTTCCATGTTATTCCTCCTGTATATTTATTACCAGTCTGTCAGCTGGGTGTTACCTATTAGGGGTGTATGCCTGCACAGTCTGACATTATCGAATCAGTGATGACAGAGTCAGTGTGTGCAAGGACACGCCCCTATGAAAACTGTAACACCCAACTGACTGATTTGGTAATTTAATATTAATTTAATATGAGATTTTTTTTATTTTTGGAATAATATATAATTTTATATTATATAGTTTTATATCATTTAATTTTATATACTTTGATAAGTATCATAAATCAGTTTTTATTACTTTAGTGGTATTGCTGAGAAATAATTTAAATTCTTGGCTCTATTGGAAATTCTAGTTTGTCCACGACAACTTTGGCCTCAGTAAGACCAGTTTTAACTGGCTTATAAATGTCAGTGTCTCAATAAAGTGTCATGTGGTCCTGATCAATAATTACACCTTGACAACAATGTCTCATGCTGTTTACAAGTCAAGTTTTTGATTGCTGAGGCATAACATCCCACTATTCTTGAAGAGCGCCTCTCAGGTCATTGGGGTTCATGGATACAGGGTTACGAGCCTCTACATGGCAACTCATCTAATCCCATTAGTTTTCTAGATAGTTCAGGTCTGGAAAGTGCAGGCCACTCCTTTTGAGGTACCCCAGCCTCCAGCAGCCATTCTCTAATTATGTAACCACAATATGCTTAAGCATTGTCGTCCATGAAGATGAAATTAGGCCTGCGTTGTTCATGCAGAGGCACAACAACTGGATTAGTGATGTTATTCAAGTAGTAAAGGTTTGTCACTTTACCATTCACAAAATATAGGGCAGTTCTGTATTGACTAGACACACCTGCCCACACTGTAACACCACCACCACCTCCAAAGGCTCACCTGGTGACAACAGTGGCTGATGCGTAGTGCTCTCTTTGACATCTCCAGCATCATTGGCAGCCATCATTTCTGCTCAGAGTGAATTAATTTTCACTACTGGTCCCTTGTCCAGCGCAGATACTCCCTGGCCCATGTAGTTAGGTACCCTTGCCGGTCATCTAGCAGGCAGACCACACTGATGTAAACATTTACGACTGGCCTGACATGACACTAAGGGAGACATGTATGAAAATTGACTTGGTCTAAGACTTTCTTTGTTGCCCATAGCAAACAATCAGAAGTAAAAGCAATATTTGGTTTTGCACATCCCAAAAAAACATTTTTGAAAAAAATGAACATAGGTGCAACACTGGTGCGGCTGTAGTATACATACATATTACAATAACAGTGGCACACTATAAACTGAAGCACTTTCAAAGGGGATATCAGAATTTTGAAAAAAGCATTTCTGCTATCTATAATACATGAAAAATTTTTTTGAGATTCTCAGTTCACACTTTTGATCAAAACTGTTTAAGCCACCTCTGAACTTAAACGGGATCTCAAGGCAGGTGGTCCTACACTATTGATTCCTACACTATTGATACCTCTCGCTTGGGTCCTATTCAGACCTCCACAATCCAGGGAATGAAGGAACCAGCTTACAAGTTACACTGCACTGATTAAAAAGCCATGTCAAGGTGGGTGGAGTGCAAAAAAACAAAATGGAGGCAGCCACCCCTCCAAACTCTAACTAAAAGCAATGTATGTAGTTATGCACATCCAAAAAAAAACATTTCTATAGTGTGCCACTGTTATTGAAATATGTATGTATACTACAGCCGCACCAGTGTTGCACTTATGTTCATTTTTTTCAAATTTTTTTTTTTTTTGGATGTGCAAAACCATATATTGCTTTTGTTTTGAGTTTGGAGGAGTTGCTGCCTCCATTTTGTTTTTTTGCACTCCACCCACCTGCTTTTTAATCAGTGCAGTGTAACTTGTAAGCTGGTTCCTTCATTCCCTGGGTTGTGGAGGTCTGAATAAGACCCAAACGAGAGGTATCAATAGTGTAGGAATCAATAGTGTAGGACCACCTGCCTTGAGATCCCGTTGAAGTTCGGAGGTGGCTTAAACAGTTTTGATCAAAAGTGTGAACTGAGAAACTCAAAAAAAATGTTCATGTATTCTAGATAGCAGAAATGCTTTTTTAAAAATTCTGATATCCCCTTTGATAATGCTTCAGTTTATAGTGTGCCACTGTTATTGGAATACATAGCAACTAATCAGAGCGCCCCATTCATTTTTTCAGAGCACTATATGAAATGAAAGGGGCGCTCTGATTGGTTGATATGGGCAACCAGGAAACCTAAACCTTAGACCTAGACAGTTTTCATACATTTGGCCCTAAGTTCCTCTCACCTCCCTAAAATGTGCCTGTAGTTGTGTGGCATTCATCAGCCGGTTCCGAAGGGCATTGTTTACAATGAAGCAGTCATCAGTGTGTGATGTAGCCAAAGGATATCTACTTCTTTGCCTTTCTGTGACTCTTCCAGTCTCTCTGTGTCTATGTTATTGCTGATACTCTGTGACACTCTAAGCTCAGTGGCAACTTCTGTCTGACAGCATCCGGCTTGAAGCCTTGCAATGGTGACATACTGTTGATCAATTGTAAGGTATTGTCTTGATCTCATGTTGTCAAAATGTGAAAAGCATGATATGGAGGACTGTTTAAATCCCCTAAATTTATTGGGCAATTAAGGGATCAAACCTCTGCCATTAAGCAAGTTGTGCAAAAAGTACTGAAACATTGAACAGTTGGACATGTGCATTCTAAAGATTAGAGATAGAATCATTTAGTGCATTTAAGAAAAAAAGAAAGAAATGTCATGTTCATCCTGAAATTTCAACCAATAGCGAAACACCCCTAACTTGTTGTGAGCCGTGTATCTGATGACAGTTAGCCACTGTATCATTAGGTGGCTGTCATTTAGTTGAGTGAGTTGTTTGTTAAACCATTGTTGCTTGTTAAAGGTTCGTTGTTAGCCAAAATGTTCCACAAGTCTTTAATGATTTTCTATCTGAAGAATAAAATATAGAGCTATGGAGGTTCTGTTTCCCTGGAATCTTTTACTTTGCTATCCATCAATAGTTAGGGGATAGCTGGAGTATAACATACTATAAATAAGGCTGACAGATCAAATCTCTTTTAAAGAAGAGTTTATTTAAATAATGGACAATGCGTTTTCTGTAAATGTATACTAACTCAGGTCATTAATGTGTTAGGTGAGTGGCTGTGCTATTTGAGTAATTGTACTTAAAGAGAACATGTCACATTAATAATTTTATTTGATCTGCTGGTAGCATGTTCTAGAGTAGATGAAGCACAATGATATATTACTTTGTGGAAAAAAATTCAGTCGAACTTGTATTTTATTTATTGAAATACCTAAATGTTTGAGGTTAAGGAGTCCAGTAGGCGGTCTTTTCAGTGATTGACAGCTATCTCTATAAGCACAAATAGAATGAATAAAATTCAAGTTTTACTGAATCTCTCTCCATAAAACTATATATCAATCTACTCAGATTTTTATGTGCTTTAATATGCTATCAGCAGATTAAAATGCATTTTAAATGTGTCAAGTTCCCTTTAAAACTACATCTAGAGAGCATCTTAATTTTCTCTTCCCCTTTCCTCTCTTGACGTCTCTTGAAGCTGCACAAGGAAGATACAGTGATTACTTTGGTATCCATGTTATTACAGTGCTTGAATGCTTGAGTGGGCCAGGAAAAAAGCCAATCTTACTGCAGCATTGCATTCTGGCTCATGGACAAGGTACCAAGCAGGGGACCCCTATCTTGATACAATACCCACATGCCTTTGAGACAACCGCCTTCATCATACTATTATAGACCATTCCATGGTGTTTTTCAAATTGTCTGTTCTGAAATAGCACTTGTTTTACTACCAAATTATATTTTCTACAGCTGTCTTGCTATGTAAAGCAATATCCCATATGTGAAGAATGCTTTCTTAAAATATTCTTGACTGATAAAGACGGGCAAATTTTCTATTTCCCTTAGAGCAGAGCCACTAGGCCATTGTTTCATCTAAAGATCTAATGCAGCCAAAGTCTAGGTGAAAATATATTTTCCTGAATATTTACGGGACAAAGTAAAAAACAAATCTAATAGGTTCTTCTTTGAAAACATATATATTTGCCATTATTCCAAATGGATTTTTGCAGGGAGAAAGAGCATTTCTATATTTGCTCCAAAACATTTAGAAAATTCAACTGGAATTACAGAAAGCACAATAAATGTAGTATGAGCAAAGTTCATGCTTCATGCTGTACTTGAATATATACACTCAAAAAGTTAGTGATATTTGGCGTTTGGTTGAAATTTCAGGATAAACATAAAATTTCTTGAATTTTTTTTTAAATGCACTGAGACCATCCATCTCTTAACTTTAGAATGCCCATGTCCAACTGTCAATGTTTCAGTACTTTTTCAAACTTGCTGATCTCTAACAAGGACCTTAATGGCAAAATTCCCAACTCACTGAATCGCCCGCTAAATTTAGGGGATGAATTTGAATTAGGTTTGAAATAGTCCACCACATCATGTTGTTCACATTTTGACATCATTAGACCAAGACAACACTTTACAATTGATCAATAGTATCTCACCATTGCAAGGCTTTCAGCCATATTCTCTCAGACAAAAGTGGCAACTGAGCTTACAATGTCCCAGTGTGTCATCAGCAGGTTGTATCTGAGATACCGGAAGAGTTACAGAAAGTAAACAAAGAAGTAAACAATGTCCTGTGGAGCAAGAGGATGAATGCCACACAACTCCAGGCACATTTAATGGAGGTGAGAGGCAACCAAGTGTCATTTCAGACCATTCATAACTGTTAACATCAGATTTGTCTGCATGCTAGACGACCGGCACAGGTACTTGACCGCACCACCAGGCACATCTTGCATGGACCAGGGAGCATCTATGCTGAACGAGACAAAAGTGCTACTAGTGGACCTGTTCAGTGATCAAAGTCGATTCACTGTGAGCAGAATTGATGGTCACCAATGATGCTGGAGATGCCAAAGGGAGGGCTATGCATCAGCCACTGTTGTCACCAGACGAGCCTTTGAAGATGGTGGTGGTGTTACTGTGTGGTCAGGTGTGTCTAGTCAATGCAAAACTACCCTACAGTTTGTGAATGGTACAGTGACAAGCCTCTACTACTTGAATAAAATAATTAATCCATTAATCATGTGTCTCTGCATGAACAACACATGTCTAATTTCATCTTCATGGACGACAATGCTCCAGCTCATCGAGGGATAGTGAACAGCTGTTGGAGACTGGGGTACCTTAAATGAGATTAGCTGAGTTGCCATGGAGAAGCTTGCAACCCTGTACCCCTGAACCTCAATAACCTGAGGGGTGTCCTTCAAGAAGAGTGGTATGTCATGCCTCAGCAGTAAATAACTTGACTTGTGAACAGCATGAGATATTGTTGTCAAGCTGTAATTCATAATCAAGGCCACATGACTCATCAATGAGACATTGACATTTTTGGGTGGCGTATGCCACTGTGGTTAGATTTTGTTTCATTAAATTGTTTGAGATGAGAAAATCAACATTGCGTGATACAACTGAAATGGCCTACTTTCATAGATATACATATGTGTGTGTTTTACTAATGCAACACATACAACCAGAGGTGTCCTATAAAGTTATATAACCTAGAATGAGATTGTTACTACTTTCAATGAAAATGCCACTATTTATCATCAACATGCCCATCAATAACCTGAAGGTCAGAGAACTGTAATGAGCCATTTGTCATGTCAGAGACCAAGTGTCTACAGATTTTAATCTACACAACCTATTTACCTGCTTTATACACTATACACAGAGATCTAGTTCGTAACATTGTTTGGCATTGAGAACAGAAACTGCACTTAGATCACTGCGGGTTTAAAGAGCTCTAGTCATTTATCTCAAATGAAACAGTAAGGAGGAGTTGTAAAGTAAAAATAGTGGATGTGCACTAAAGACTTCAAGGCAATACATAAAGGTAATATCAGTTAAAAATTGGGGGGAAAAGGATTTAATACCGGGGGCAGACAGTGAATGAGAATGCACGCCCTAAACCCAAAAGTTTAAAATATACAGCTTAAAAATTACTCCCAAAAAGAAAAACGAAATCCAGCAGTCCGTAAATTAATTTTTAAAAGGGAATGAATGGACCAAATTTCCAAAAAATTGAAGCTTTACCATTTACAATTTATAAGGTGTAAAATAATCCTTTCCCAGGAGGAATAGGGGAAAGTTAAGAAAGGGGCCCTGCATAACCCATTTTTTTCCCCATGTGCAGAAACCCGTAAATTTACACAGGGTTTTTCAAAAGTTTAAAAGGGGTTTTTTTTCCCCCTATTCAGTTTGACAGCCCCAGACCCGGGTTTTTCCCTTTTTTCTTTTTCTCCTCTTTTCTTTGAATTTGGGTTTAAACAGGGGGGTTAGCATAAATTTTAACCCATTTCTAAGTAGGAGAGAAAAAAAAAAGTGCAGTGCAGGGGATTTTAAAATTTGGGGAAAGGGAAACAAAGCTACCCCGGCCGGTTTAAAGGGGTTAAAAACAAAGGCTCCTCAAAAAGAAAAAGCTTAAAAGTTAGGTAAATTTGTTTTTCTCCCGGGCCCCGTCCTTTCCCCCACCCCCCTTGCCCTCTTCTCAATCAGATTTCCCAAATATGGTCGGTTTGCAATTACCATTTGAAACTTGGGTTCAAATCAAAAGCACATAAAAAAACCCAAAAAAAAGGGAAAGGAAAATTTAAAATTTGGGCCCAAATATTAAGAAAAAGTCTTCATTTAACTACCCTTTAAAATTTGAAACTAAATTTTTTTTGTTTGAAAACCCCCTTTTTTTCCTCAATTTAGTTCTTTTGAACTTTTTACCTGAGGAAAAATTGGGTAACACACATCTAAGTTTTACAATATATCAACAACCCCCCCAAACCCACTCAAATGTCCCCCGAATTTTTGGGGTTTGGCCTCCCCTAAAAAACAAAAAAAAGAGTTTAAAAAAGGGTATGCCCGATGTATATTTTTTCAGAAAGTTGGGCATGTGGGGTGCCATAGACTGTAAGCCCTTGTAGGCACATCCCCTATAATTCTGTGCTAAATTTGTATTTTAAATTTTAAACTAAATTTTAGTTTTTTCTTGGGGTTTTTTTCCGTTATGTATTTAAAAAATTTTTCCCATACAAAGAAATGCCCTTTAATTTAAATTCCCTTTTAACCGTTTTTAAAAGCGTTTATTAAAAGCTTCCCTTAAAAGGTTCTTATTTTACACTGCTGAAAATTTAAACTTCTGTAGGGTTACTATAGTGGGAAGCCCCCATGAGTGTCCCCTTTTCCATTTCTTTTTAAATGGGTGCTTAGCTCTATGATTTAAAACGTGCAGCGATTTTTGGGCACAAAGTCTTCTTTCAAACCGTAATAACTAAAGAAAAAATGTAAAAGAAGGCTCCTGCGTTTAAAGACCCGGATCCAAAATCGGGGAATTTCCCCCGTTTTTACAGCTTGCCCCTTAATTTGGGTTTTTAATTTTACCCTGCTGAAAAATCACCCCTGTTTGGGTAATATAAATTTTTAAGCCCCGCCCTGAGTGTCCTTTGCCACGCTTAAATGGGGGGCTATAGCCCCTATGATAACCCCGTGGCTTGATGGACAAATTGCTTTTTTCAACCGTTTCTAACCAAAGTAACTAGGGAAAAAAAAGGCTCCTGCGTTAATTTACCAGGATAAAAGGCAAATTTCCAAAATTCCCCAAAATTTTTGGGCCCTTTTCCTCCCCTTTAAATTTTTTTGGTTTAAGACAGAGTTATTATGGTATGATAAAAGCGGGCTTCCTTTTTTGATTGGGTCAACAGCTTTCCTTCCCAATGGCAGTCTGTAACAAAATACCACAGATTACGATTTATTATATATATTAAATAGTGAGATAAAAAAAAAATCAAAAATGTCCTTTAAAATGATAACATGATGGTTCAGTTCAAAACTCATTTAGGCATAGATCATATAAGAAAAAACAAATACAACTACACTACTTAAGTGCTCCACACGACCATAATAAACTAAACAGTAAGCTTAACTGACGTATTACCATGCGGTTGGCACTTAAAAAAAAAAAAAAATTTCATAATTGTGGTTTTTATCTCCAAACAGCACACACAAAGTAAAGACATTTTCCAACATAAAACAAGGCAAACATTTCAGTTTTTAAAAAAAAAAAAATGTGGCCCGGTTTAACTGAAGACCCAATAGAAAAAGGGCATTAACAGGTTTAATTGCCTTCAAAATAAAAATGAAAAATGGTAATTTGTTTTATATTTAGCAAAAAAAAAATCGAAACCGGGTTGTGAAGTTTTTAGGGGGGCCAAAAATGGCATTTCTTTGAAAATCAATCATATTACGCCAAAACAGTTCTGTGTGTTTAAAAGCCCTCAAAAAAACTTTCCCCCCTTTTAGGGGGACCCCCCCGCTATCCCAAAGTTCCTTCCCCTCAAGCAGTTGTATTTCTTTGCTGTTTTTTTCTTTGAATTTTTCAAAAAATCTTGGATGTTTTTTTTTTCACTGGATCGTGCTGGGCAATTCAAAACAGTTTTTTTTTGGCATTCATTACTGCGTAAGGCTTTACAGGGCCCCTGCACTACGCACCCCGGGTGGTGCCGGTACGCCCCCTATCTTCTGTGTGGGAAAATGACCCCCAAAAATGGATTTAAAAATTTTAAAGGGTTTCTTTTATGCTTTCAGAGGGTTTGTTGTGAAATTTTTCTTCATTGTCTTCAGTTTTTTTATTTTGTAGTCAAATGAATTGTAGATTTTTCTAGGGGGAAAAGTGGATTTTTAAAAAACTTTAACCTTTTTTTCTATAGATATTTTTAAAAAAATCTGCAAACAAGAAACCCAAGCCCGCCCCTAAGAAATCCATACAAAATTTCTTTTATGTTGTTGTTTAAAAAAACCCCGTAAAAAAAAGGGAAAAAAAATTTCACCACATATAAATTTGGGAGATTTTAAAAAATATTATATAAATATATAAATTTTTATATAATATAAATATATAATATTTAAATATATATATATATAAAAAGTAATATAATATATTTAAATAAATAAATATTATAAAATATATTAATATTAAAAATATATATAATACGCTCGTGATCTAAAAAAGTCCAAAATAAAAAGGTTTTTTTAGGAAATACAGTTTTTTTGTGTGAAAAAGAATGTTGAATAAAAGGTGAAAACTGTATTTTCATTTGTATTAAAAAAAATTCAGCAAGATTTTAAACCATAAAAGTTTTGTCCAATCTACAACCATCCTGTTTCGGAAAAATAAAAAAAACAACTGAAAAAAGAGTTAAATTTTTTGATTCTTATACCTGTAAATTTTTTAACTAAAATCCCGCAGTTCTGATCTAAGGAGTTTCCCGAGTTGGATCAAACCCACGGGACCCTGGCTAATACCAGACTTATATGAATAAAATAAAAGTTGTACTAAATCTTTTCCTACAAAACTATATATAACCTAAACCAAATTACATTTTGGTAAGTTGCTTTATGACCCATACACTGGGATAACATTATTGTGTTTTTAAAATAGTTGTCCATTAAAAAAAAAAAAAAAAAAAAAAAAAAAAAATATTAATTAAAACATAATATATATATTTATATATTAATAATTTGTAAATATTTTATTATATATAATTATGGAATATAATATGAAAATGTGCTGGGGTGGTCAAAAAACGTAAAAAAAACCCCTAAATTACCTACGTCCCCACCACTGCTGCTCTGAAGTTCTGGTTATCCGCTCCTCTTGGGGTTTTTCACCCGGGAAGCCTCCAGCCCATTTAAGGAATGGAGCCCAAGCCTCTATTTATTTATTATTATAATTAATATAAGAATATTATATATAAATATAATATAATTATATATTTTAATATGTATTAAAAATTAAAATATAAATATATATATAATTATATGTTTTAAATGACAACCCCATCAATGGACTGCTGTTAAATAAAAAAAATAAATAAATAATAAAAAACCTTCCTTTCCCCTTGTTCAAGTGATGGGCCCGGGTTTTTCTCTGTTCTGTTTTCTTCCACCACCGGCAATCAGACTGTCACTGCTGCACGTCGGTGTACTGCCATGCATCAACTTTCAAAAAATTAAATATTTTAAACGTTTTATGGGTGCTCCTGTTTCGCTGGGGCCAATCAGGGGCTGAGCAGCGGGCTTTTCAATTTGGTGGTGGAAGTTAACAGAAAACCAAGAATGAAGCCGCAGAGCCAAGGCTATAACGAAGGTGAGAAAAAGGGCAAATAGGGTTTTTTTTTTCTTATTTGAACAAAGACCTTTTTTCATTTCTTTTTTTTCATGTCAACTGGAAACACCCTTTTAAAATTTTCATCTTTTTGGGTTTGCATTTTTAAACTTTGTCACTTTTAAGGAAATGACTTTTTCATTATGCTCTATGCTCCAACTTTTTTCTGAAAAGGATTTATCTTAAAAACAACCCTAATACACATGTGTCCTCATGGGGTAAATTTGTAAAATTTGGAAAACACTCCAACCTACGAATATTTTTTCACACTAAAACTATGTTGGGGGGCTATGATTTTGAAAGCTAAAAAGGTAAAGTCTGAAAACGAACTTGTTATAGCTGTCACATACTGTGAACTCCACAAAGTTTATTACACCTGTGCAACTGCTGTTTACCTCTGATTTTATGTGTCTGCTTCTATTTCTGTTCCGTATTATTTTTTGTAATATTACCTATATCTCCCAATAACCAAACACTCCTGACAGAACTATGACAACTACTGAGCTGTACTTTACATTATTTTATGCTACTGAATTGACCATAATAACTTTATCACAAGGTGGTTGTTAAGCAAAACCTTTCATTATGATTTGCATTTGCTATTTTGTATCTCATTTAAGCATTGCTTTGTGGATTTGAAATATGTGAAATGTCTTTTATTTCTCTACATACACACAAACACATACACACTACACATGACAGAAACTGAACTCTCTTTACATATTATTTATTCTGACACATTTTCCCAAAGGGCAGAACTGTTACATCCTCAAGAGCTTTTCAAGAATATATTTTAATACGTGAGACAAACACTTTTGGCTTTTTTACTGTCTGGACAACATCTCTAATAACAGTCGAAACATGGGAAGAATTTTAATGTATAGTGAAAAATTTCATTGGAGGCTACCTCTGGGACTAGCTATCACTACAACATCAGCAACAATACCGAACTAAGTTTATATGCCAGGATATATAGAGTTAACACTTCGGCACCACTCTGCAATGTGCAATGAAAATTCAATGGATTCTAAAGCTGCATGCAAAAATTTCTCCTTGTTTATTTTTCCCCTATGTGGGGCTCAGTTAACAAAAAAGAGAAGTCTCTTATAATGGCAAATATAAACAGAGAATAAATCTTCACGCACTCCCCCAGAAATCGGGTTAAAATCCATTTTTAATTCGGCATCTTGGGGGCAACATAGGGCTACGGGTACAAGAAAGCTCACCCCAGGAGCAACAGACAGGCAACACTGTTTCGCGTGTGAACCACGCTTCCTCTAAGCGTAAGGTAGAACTACGTCATCACGTTTTTTTTGTCCACCTCCATCTGTCAATCACATTAAAAAACACAAACAATAAATACAAACTATACACAAATTAAAAAAAAAGATGAGAGATCAATACAATCATTAAGAACCAATGGACCCAATCTTCCCGTAAAGAAGTATCCATCGGCTTCACTCTGCAAAAGTTTTGTATGTCTATCTACTCCAATTAATCGGTATCGGGATAACGTTGCAAACCCGCAAATTTAAACCCTTTTTTATTTCATTATCATGGAAATCTCTCTTGAGGGCTATCCATCTAGGGGCTCCCTTCCCTGTCTTAAGGGAGTATAAATGTTCCCTAACACATTTAAAAAGGGGTCTAATAGCTTTTCCGATATAGAACAGTCCACAGGGACACCATAATGCATAAACTATAAAATCTGATTTACATGTTAAAAATTGTTTAGTTTTATGCTCAAAGTTGCCTAACCTTAATAGTTCCTTATCATCTTAATATTTACAGTATGAACAGTTTCTACACTTATGATTGCCCTTTGGCATAATTTTTTCCAACCAGTTATTATGTTTATCAGGTAATCTACCCTTTACTAGTTCATCTCGCAAGTTAGCAGTACGATGAAAAGAGATTCAAGGAGAATGTTGCATCTTTTCTTGTAACGTTACATCATTACTAAGTAAATACCAGTGGCGATTTATAGTACGCTTAATATGATCTGCTAGGGGACAAAATTGAAAAGAAAAAATACATCTTTCCATTTTTTTCTTCCTTTTATTCACATTACTACTTATTAATTTTTTCCTATCCAATTTGAGTACTCTCCTAAATGCTGTTTGTAGGGTGTTTTCATCATAACCTCTTACCCGTAATCTATCCATAAGATCCATGGATTGTTCCAAAAAATCAGAATCTTCACTATTATTCCGTCTTAAACGTAAGAATTGACCGTAGGGGAGGCCTGTGGTCACGTGGTGTGGATGAAAACTATCCCTATGAAGTATAGAGTTAGTTGCTGTAATTTTTGTTATCACCTGGTCTCCTTCCAATCTAAGCATGACATCCAAAAATTGGGTTTCTTTACACTCATATTGAGATGTAAAGTTCATACTCATATCATTAGAATTGATATACTGAGTGAATTCCAAGAATTGTTCTTCAGTCCCCGACCAGATGATAACAACATCATCGATAAAACGTGACCAATATTTTATAAATTGAAGATAGGGATTTTTGATATTATATATATATTTCTCTTCCCATATGGCCAAGAACAGATAAGCGAAAGTGGGGGCCACTGAGGTCCCCATCGCAGTACCAATTGACTGTACAAAACCCAACCTGAAGGAAACATAAAATGCATTGGCGTCGAATAAATTTTTAACAGTTCACAAATAAATTCAATATGTACTTCCTCTACTTTTTTCCTAATCAAAAAGGTTCTCACCGCATTAACTCCATCTTCATGTCTGATTTTTGTGTATAGACTGACAATGTCAATAGTTGCCAGTCCATACTCCGGATATATAGTCATATCAGAAAAATTACATAACAAGGTCTTAGTATCCTTTAAATAAGAAGGAATATTAGTAAGAAGAGGTTGTAAGTACCAATCTAGATATTTAGCTATTGGTTCTGTTAAAGACCCTCTGCAAGAAATTATGGGTCTCCCCGGCGGATTTTCCAATGACTTATGAACCTTGGGTAAGAAATACCAATACGGTTTGGTGGGTTTTAGGGGTAATAATTTGTTAGCTAATTTTTCCATCCAAAAACCAATTGTTACACCCTTACTTAACATTTTTCTCAACAAAGTCTGATGTTTTATAAGTGGATTGGATTTTAATTTCCTATATGTCACTCCCTCATTGAGTTGTCTATAGGCTTCCTGAGTATAATATGTTCTGTTCATAATTACTACATTTCCCCCCTTGTCGGCGGGCCTCACCACGATATCATCGTTATTCTTTAGTTTATTCAATGCTTTTTGTTCATCAGCTGTTAAATTCGGATATTTAGGGGTAATAGAAGGAGATTCCATGGAAAGTCTAAGAAAGATTACTGGACATCTGACACGGGCTCTGACTCGAGCACCATGGAGGATAGCATAGCCAATGAGAGATCATGGACTAAGACGAGGAACTCGAGTAGTTTTCCGTCCAAAAACTCCGTAGGCGGATACGCCAAGGAGGCAGAAACAAGAATAAACAACCCACCTGGGGAAGGTATGAAGAGGAAACAGTTCTCATGGCGCAAGTAGAGATCCCTGTTCCTCCTGAATCCACAGCATTAAAAAATGATAGAGTTAATAACGTTATTAATATCTCTGATTATACTCTAGATGAAGCTAGCTTATCGTTACTATCTAAAGGATTGAGCTTTTGTATACTAACCCCTTTTGATTTTCAGTTTTAAATTAGTTAAGTAAATCCCTGGAAAAAATAAAATTTATTTAAAATGTTTAAAAGGGTAAAAATCCAAATTTAGGAGAATGTAAATATTCCAGTAACAACCTTTGTAACTGAAATAAGGGATTTTTCTAAGGGTTA